>JABSTT010001861.1:0-283521 GCA_013339685.2 Hyalomma asiaticum
TACAGCACTCGATTACTTATCAGAAATGTCATGTTCGAGAGTGAGGCAACCATGTGCGCTGAATCTCCATATATTATTATTATTATTATTATTATTATTATTATTATTATTATTATTATTATTATTATTATTATTATTATTATTATTATTATTATAGGTCACTCCCAGGCGTTGGATGATTCAAGGTGACATCGGCATTCGCGGCAGCTGGCATGTCCGGGTGGACGTGCTGCTTGATAGGCGTGTCTCCCTTACTGACATCTCCGTGTTGCTGTCGCTGCTACTGTTGTTCGAGGAGCCAGTGGGATGGGGACGCCTCTCACAACAGCCCATTACCGAAAAGGTGAACATTGTTATTAGAGTTACCGAATTGCGGCAGCATCGAAAGAACGTTGGTTAACAATGCACACATTTAAGTTGAGCCTGTTTGTACGCTTCTTAATGCTTAGCGACTGAAACACGATTCTTGGAGCCCACGGCTGCGTTTTTTTTTTTTTTGCGCTTTGCGCTGAGACAGCGCTTTGTGCTGAGAACCTTGAGCTGGTTCATTGTGTCACTCAACGAAAGCAAGGGACTTTGTGAAACATTACGACAAACTTTGGTCCCTCTGTGATCAAGAAGCGCCCTTCAGTTGCACAAGATACGCCGACCATGACATGGTCGGAGGGTCGCGAAATAAACGCCTTTTGAGCTCACTGTAATGTCGTGATACAATCTCCGCACGAATTAAAAAACGAAGCATGTCAACAGAAAATCGTATCGGCGTGATCTCACTGTATATAAATGGTTTAAACGCAAAACAGATACATCACACCTGGCAACATATTGCAGGCTCGAGAACGTTATGCAGCCAACCCGGCTTCCAAAAGTGGCACCACCAACACGCAGCTTAGCCCAGGCCATGCCAGCAATGTTTCAGGCCAGCCCACGAACTTCACCGGGGCCTCAGCGTGGTCGGTGCCTGCCAGTTCATTTTCCAGCTATAAAATGGAGTCCGGAAAACAGTGTGGTCGCCTGGTCAGTGGCAGATGAATGAACTTTTACGAAAAAAAAAAATTGCCATCCAGTTCAATTATAACTTCCTAATACAAGTTACGGCCGCCTAGTATAACTCCGTAATACAGTTTCTAACTGCCTAGTGCAACTGCCTATTGTAGCTGCTTGCCATTTATAACTGACTACATTTATAATTGCCTAATTTTGCTTTTTGTTCAAAAATGTATACTACCGGCTGTTCCTGCCGAATATGGGCAATACACTTTTAAAACATAAAGCGTAAGCATATACATAAAACATAAGCATTTTCAGCACATCGGCAGAGCTAAAATGCACTTCTTCAGGAAAAAATTCTGGATATTCAATGGTGTCTAGACTTAATTACGTTCCCTTCTTGGGTCGTCATTTTTCCAAAGTACGTTGTGTTGTACAGTGACATAAGCAGTATAAAATGCTTAATGCTACAAAATATCTGCAGTATTCTTTTGTGTATATACCTCTCATCATTATTCTCAAGAAAAAGTATCATCGCTTGTCCCTTGTTGTAAGGCCACAGATTGGCACAAAACGTTACCTGTTGAGGCTCATCTAGGGATCGTAGCTAAGCCGCTAAGATATCACGGAGCTGAGATCGAGGATGCAGGTTAACTTTCCGCCAAAGTCGGGCCCATTTTAATGAGGCGAAATATAATTTAAATCGTGTACTTGGATTTTTATAGACTGTAAACGAGGCCATGTGATCAAAATTAACCCACTGTCGCCTTGTGCCGCGAGGCTCAGTAGTCAATTACGCTGTTATGGCACGCTAAATTTTGCAAAATAATTTTGTGCTCGTGCGTAAAAACTGCTTGCGAACGGCGAGTTTTCAAATATATGGTATTGCCTCAACACGTTCGTTATATGTAAATATTGCAGTAGAAATGACGTATTATATGTTGGTTCAGCCGTAGGCTTCGAATTCGCATATACCAAAATTTATTTAGCCAATTCACAAAAGCTTTCCCGCACATTGATTCAAAGTTTCACCTTGCGTCTGTGTTTTCTTTAACCTAGGTGCCGGCGAAGAGTTGGAGCATTCAAAGCAACACCAGTGTTAGCCACCTCTGGCACGCTGATACGGGTGTGCTGCTGCACGGATGCGAGAATTCTACTACCGACACCAACCGCCTGCGGATGTTAGGGCTGCCGAGAGAGCTCAGGCAATGCGGACGTCTCTCGGGACAAACCACCGCTGTGAAGGTGATCATTTCTGCGAAAGTTATTGAATAGTAGTTGCGATCAATTCGGCATTGCATCACAATACAGTCTCATTTAAGCTGAATAGCCACGCCACGGTGCTATTGCGGCTATGGAACTCGGCTGCTGATCCAAAGGTCCAAAGATAAAATTCCCGCGGTGGCGCTGTTTTCGACGCAGACGAAGTGTTGAGGCCCGTATACTCTGCGATATCAGAGCATGTCTAAGAACCCCAGGTAGTGGAAATTTCTGGCCCCTCCATTGCGGCGTCTCTGATAATCATATCTGGTTTTGGGACGTAAAGTACCAGAAATCAATGAAATCAATTTCATGTGAACACAGATGTGCGTTTTGTACTTACTTGGGATAGTATATCGCTGGCGCTACACGAAGAATTCAATATTCAGCTCGAAAGCCGACTGTCAACTGAACCAGGGCACCGAGGCGAAAAAGAAAGCCACACAACTTATCTGCGCATGCTCAGGAATAGTAGCGCCACCTGTCAAACGGGTGCACGCGCGGGTCTGTGCGATAGACAACTGTTAAAGCAACTTATCTCTTCTCTGTGTAAGCTAAGCGACGGCTGACTCACGCACGTGCTTCCATTATTACAGATACGCCAGACCTCGATCATTAAACGAGTTTCTTCATTCTTATACCTGCAAAGAATCTCACGTCCGTTGAAAGTTCTGCAACGATACGTAAGACGGTGTTCCACCTGACAGCGACATTCTATGCTTCTATGTTCACTTAATCTCATTAATACAACGCGCTGTTTGCCCTATGTAGAAAAGTCCGCAGCTATACGGAATATAAACCACACCGATGTGACAGTCGGTTCAGTTATTGTTGGGTGTCTGCTTAACCTGGCAAGAATCTGTTCGCTTTTTTTCCTAGCAGCAGATCATTTTTTCTATGCACGGCAGCACCACTCCTACCTAATTTATTGAGAGCCGCAAACACAACGTTCACCCAATATCTACTTTCCACTTGCTTATGCCCGTGCGAAACTGCGTGGATATACGGAATACTCACGACTCTTTTCTCGTTAATGTTAGTGTCTGTTACGGCAAGCCTTCTGGTCTAAATCGACTTCTTTGGACGTTCAGCTACAATGGCTATAGCTAAGCTAGGGTGGCCTGCTTATAATAAGCGTTTTACCTGCATATTAAGGCTTTTGTTCAATTGGTGCACAAGTGATCTTGTTGGGGGCGATATTAGACACGACATGGCTACTCCGTTTTTTACTACATTCAAGTGCTTGGAGTGAAATCTTAACAACGGCTTGGATGCTGTATGGGAATACTGCCAACACACATTAACTTTCTCAAAAATCAAAGATATATCTGCGAATTGTACTACGTATCCCAGGGGCATTTCATTCGTAAATCTAAAGCCATCTGCATTAACTTTAAATTGAATGCTTACACAGGTGATGACGGACTCTAAATCATCCTTACTAAAAAAAGTCGAGTATTCATCAGCCTAACGAAATGCTATAAAGCCGTGTTAGCTAAGGCCTCCTTGAAGCGGCTATCAAGCTTGCTCAAATAAAGATCGCTAAGAATAGGGGAACCTTTGAACCTATAGAAATTCCAGATTTCCGCAGAAACACGCCTTCTCTGTATCAAACGAACCTTTAGGTACTGGTGAAATATTTCTAGAAATGCACCTGTGGAAACTCCGCACCTATGCATGCAACCGACTCTTGCCCTCGTTCCTGAATGTATTCTTTCACGCAGTTTAACAATCCTTCATGCGACAACAGTAGAGCGTTCAGTATGGATGTAGATCCATGCCTAACGCTCTAGAGTCGCCAGGATTATTCTCCGTTAAATACTGAACTTGAGCCTGAGAGTTACGTATAGTCGAAAGCGGTCAGAAAATCTTGGAGATATTAAGCACTACTGCAGGTAGCTAGCTACACAAACTTGCCAAATTCCTAACTCTTAAAATTCTGGCATTAGGCCCAACCTACTGCTTTCAACCTAACTTAAAACCGGTTGACGTTTTAAGCCTGGCGCGTCGTAACCAAGGTTGTGTCGGAAGAAGAATGGTCTCGCTGTATAACGTCGCTAACATCAAACAATCGCACGATCATGTTAAAGCTTCTGACCCTATCCGACCGTTGGCTAATTATCGTGAGGAGCTTAAGCTTAATCCAATATTTTTCTATAAGGAAGGTTGTGTTGTTATGCTGGATAGCACATTTCCAGAAAGAGCCCTAGCACGTATTGGGAATAATTTTCGGGTTGTTAAATTGAAGCCCCCTGTAATTAAACAACGAGCTGTCGATCTCCTGTTGACAGATAATCTTGATAGGATAGCTTCTAGTGTCAAAAAGGCAAAATCGCTTACTATTTTTCCCGACAAAATCTCACAAGCAAGAAATTCCGTTTTGTTCGCTTTTTCAGAGTTGGGGACCTGGCATGTTTGTGTAGCTAGCTAGCTAATTGCAGAAGAGCGTAACATCTCTAAATTTTTCTGATCTCTTTCGCGCACGCAATTCTCAGGCTCTAGTTCAGTTTTTAACGGAAAATAATCCTCGCGACTGCACAGCATTCAGTATGGATGTAGATGATCTGCGTTAGTCGTTGCTACATGAAGGTTTAATAAATTGCGTAAAAGAATGTATCGAGGAAGGAGGGAAAGAGTCGGTTATACAGATAGGTGCGGAGTCTCCACGGGTGCATTTCTATAAATTCTTTCCATATTCTTAAACGTTGGCTGGATATAAAGCAAGGTTGTTTCTGCACAAGTCGGGGATCTGTATAGGTTCAAAGGTTGCTCATATTCTTAGTGATTTTTACTTGAGCAGGCTTGATAGCCGCTTCAAGGAGGCCTTAGCTAACGCGTCATTATGGTATTTCGTGAGGCTGATGATTACTAAATTTTTTTAGTAAGGATGATTTAGTATCCGCCATCACCTATGTAACGCATTCACCTATGCATTCAATTTAAAGTTAATGGAGACGGCTTAAGATTTACGAGAGAACTGCCTCAGGGAAACGTAGTACAATTTCTAGATATCTCTTTCACGTTTTACCAAGATCACCAGTGTTGGCAGTATTGCCCTGGAGCATCCAAGGCGTTGTTAAGCTTTCACTCCAAGCACTCGAAAGTAGTAAAAAACGGACTAGCAACGCTGTGTCTAAAGATCAAGATCATGTGTGCACCAATTGAACAAAAAGCTTTAATGTGCAGATCAACCGCCTGTTAGAAGGAGGTCACCCTAGATTTGCTACAGGCACTGTAGCTGAACGCCTGAAGTGGATTATGACCGGCACGCATGCCGGACCAGGCATTAACATTAACAAGAAGTGAGTCGTGAGTATTCCGTATATTCACGCAGTTTCGCACGGGCAGAAGCAAGTGTGATGTAGGTATTCGGTAAAAGTTGTGTTTACGGCTCCCATTTGGTTAGGTAGGATATGTGCTGCTGTTCATCGGAAAAATGATCTGCTGCTAAGAAAACAGCGAACAGATACTTGCCAGATTAAGCACACAGCCAACAATAATTTTACCGATTGTCTCTTCGTTGTAGTTTATAAGATTCCTTCTAGCTGCGGACGTTTCTACGTAGGGCAAAGAGCGCGTTTTATTAATAAGAGATTAATTGAACATAGAAGCATAAAATGTCGCTATCAAGTGGAACGCCGTCCTATCTACCGTTGCAGAACGTCTAACGAACGCGAGATTTCTTACAGGCATAGGAATGAAGAAACGCGTTTAATGGCCGATGCCTGGCATATCAATAATAGTGGAAGCGCGTGCGTGAGTCAGCCGTCGATTAGCTTAAACATAGAAGACATAGGTTGCCTTAAGTGTTGTCTATGGCATAGAGCGGAATGTGTACCCGTTTGACAGGTGGCGCTACCACTCCTGAGCATGCGCAGAGAAGTTGTGAGTCATTTGTATTTTTCGCACCTGTGCAAAGCTTCAGTTGATAGTCGGCGTTCGTGTTGTCTCCGCGTCCTTGTTTTGCACGCCTGTTATGCATTATGAATCCTTACCAACTCGCCCAGCTTTCTGCAGTATTGTACTATTCAGCTAGCGCACTGAATCGGCGAATATAGTATGGGAAACACATATAGTTCGCTGTATCAAGAAGCACAGTGTTTGTTCAATGATGTCCTTCCACATGGATCATCAGCAAGCTGAGTTGGTCCTGACTGTATTTGTTTTCATGAAAGATTCTCAGCAAGCTTCCAAATACCCAGGGGCCACCGGGCTACGTGGCATCTCCCTCATCAATGTCGACAAGGAGGACGAAGAGGGGACCTGCACTACCGACACATACCTGTTGGCATCGGCGCTACTGCTGCTCGTGTAGTCAAAGCTATATCGACGCCACTGTCAAGGAAACACAGCCGACAAGGTGAACCTTTCTACTAGTGTTCTTTAACAATGGCCTAAGGACTAATATTGGATCTTAATAGTCGCTGCATTTACGGTAAACGCAGTTGTGCATTTCCCATAAGTTGTTTGGCTTTACAAACACTTCGCGACAGGATGTTTCCAGCGTGTTCACTAAATGTGAGTAACATTTCTTCGGTTTTTTGACATCCAGGCGAACAGCTAACCGCTGCGGCAGAACCAACGGCAAAGTATATGGGGCGCTACAATGGTTGGTCCGCGCCAGCGACATAATTTGCCTTCTGCGGTCCCAGCTGCTTCAGGAGCCATGGCGAAGTGGGCGCCTATCATAAAGAACCGCGGCCTAGAAGGTGACGATCGTTAATGAAGTTATCGATGCGAAGTTGTAAATGTTCAGGTATGGTTAACTAATTTCAACACAATACAGGACTCCCTTCAAGCAGCCCTGCGAGCCCCTTCTCCTGGTGTCTGCTTGCGGCAGTGACGGCTTCAGCACTTTGCCTTTTTTTCTCGATAAGGGAATCTGCACGCTATCCTGTGTCATGTGAAGCCTGGCGAAGTACTAATGGACAGCACGTATCGGCAAGAGCATCTATCACACGAATAATGACAGAAATATAATCGGCATTCTGCATTTGTAAGTTATGCGTATGGGGAGTCCAAAACGAGCCGTAGGAAGTGAAGATGTTAATGATTATGCTTAATAAACGCTGATCTCACCTGCGAATCCATTTGTATTCTTTCAATCAATGTTTATTTTTAGCTTATTCTGATTATATGCTGCTCTCGAAAGCGGAAACTGTTCAGATGGTTGTCTTTCAGGATGCTCTGCAACTGTAACCCTCTTTTCGCGTCTTCGGCCACAGTATTCTTAGCAAACTAAACATAAATGGGAGTTAGTTAAGGTTACCTAAAATCTGCAAGGCAGATCCACCCTGGAAATCTGCTCAAACAGCGGCAGAGCTTCCGTTCCGCGTGTTTCCCTTGTGATATAGTACGATTTTGTGTGATTTTTCACTACCACAAATGCACACTCCCAACTTTCTTTCTTTCTTTCTTTCTTTCTTTCTTTCTTTCTTTCTTTCTTTCTTTCTTTCTTTCTTTCTTTCTTTCTTTCTTTCTTTCTTTCTTTCTTTCTTTCTTCTTCTTTCTTTCTTTCTTTCTTTCTTTCTTTCTTTCACATGATAACAGTTCGTAGTGGTATTTAAGGTTTGTCCACAACGGTGTAACCCAAAGAGGTCGTTTACGTCGTGGTATACATTAAAGAATTAGCATTCAGAAACGGGGAGGAGGGTCGGATATCCCGAACCCCTGCATTTGGGTAATCCCCATTTCAATCCGCGCCCACATAATGGTTAAAAACCAGGAAATGATGCGTGCCGCATACCCGCTATGAATACACGGGGATCAGTTAAGGATAAGCAGCTATGGGCCACACCTGGTTGACTTTACCTAATGTTTACCGAAGGCAACGAAACTTCTAAAACGCTAGAGCACAGCCTCATCACGTACACTTAACTGGAAAATTAAGGTCAACTAAAGGCCTATCCCGCCCTCTTTACTCTAGGACCTTCCGGTGCCGAACACCTTTCCTTATAAAGAGTGCACGTAGGCGCTCATATATACGCTGGTAAAGCTCCTATGCATTTAATGAAGAGCTCTCTCTCTCTCTCTCTTGACTGCTTTGGGACGTTGAGTCTCCTCCCGATACGCGGTGGCAGCGTGCTTCCACCACTAGCGGCTGGCGCGCAAATGAGTAGAAATACGTAATATACAAAACATTTCTTTCGTGACCGCACTCATACGTCAGACAGCAGAGGCAGATGGTGTGCAGCTGGGAGGAGGAGGTTGAGCGGTGGAAGCGCAGTTTTCCCACTTTACATGCATGCGCCCCCTCACATGGCGAGGAAAATGTGGCGACGAGTGAGCGACGACCTGGTATTCAGTCTTGAAAGGAGATACGCGAGTGTTCGGAAAATCATTACCGAGGAGGGAAAGAATGAAATGGTCAGCATGAAAAGCCACTATGCACAGCTCACAATAACTAGGAACGGAGTAAGTGTTTAATTGCTCACACAATTTTTGCCTCTTCAGAAATCCACATTATTATCTAACTGCAGAATTTTGAGATAAAGAACACAAATAGTGTACTACCTCATGACGTTAAATGAGATGTTATAATTATTAAGTGTCGTGACTCATAAAAAAAAACAAAACAAAACAGCTATAGGTTGCTACGCTAGGAATATCCAAAACGCGAGATTAACGTTTTTCTGCGAAACGGACACGATGAATACCAGGTGCGACTCAGCACGAGAAGATTGGCCAGAATGGATACGAAGAAGGAGTAGCTTGTTCAAACGCGTCGTCTCATCGCAAGAATTTCCAACCACATAAATACGGGCTTCTGGCGGTTAACACACGGGCTAGTACCATCCCGGAGAAAAGGCAGTTGAGAGAGGGAATGCTTCGCTAGAACGTGGATTGCTCGACGGGAAGGCGACCGTCGAGATAGCCCTGAGGAAAGGCGAGACAAGGTCAACTGAGGCAGGTGAGTATGGAGGGGCACAATGATGGGATATCTTGTAGGCCTTCGCCTGCGAAAGTAATATTTCATTTCATTTCATTACCTTAAGGACCCCCGAGGGTCATTACATAAGGGTGGGTTGATATACAATGATGATATTGTCACAATGTTGAATGTGAAGTTACTTCTGATATCTTTTGCACAAAACTTGATGGGCAGGTGATTCTGGCGATATCGTGGGAAAGGCCGTTCCAGTCTTTTGCAGCTCTGGGAAAAAAACGAAGCAGAAATTGTTTTAGTATGGGCACGGGGGCGAAAAACTTGTAGTGCATGACCAGAGCGATGAGATATGTGAGCTGCAGGGATAATGCAAGGAGAGCGATTAAGTGGTGAGTGAAGGAACTTCTGAAATAACGAGAGGGTTGCAATGCGTCGGCGACAAGACAAAGGTGATAAGCTACACTCGGTTTTGAGGGATGAAACACTGACGTCATATGAATACGAAGCATGAATGAATTTAGCTGCACGGTTTTGAATGATTTCTAGAGAATTTGTGAGGCCAACTTCGGGTGGATTCCAGATGGGAGATGCGTATTTCTTCCCACATTGAGGATTTGTATCTCGCGGATTACTCACATACACAGGTAAGTGGCAGTGAGTGTCCCCTACTGTTCATGTGATCATACCAACACGACTACGTAAAAAATTGCGCGCACACCTTCGGCTCGTAGGTATCAGCAAAATAACATGTCTTAAGCAACAAGTTGATCAACGGCTTGTTTCACTTCATTTCAGCTCCTTTTCTGCTTACCCTATTTTTTCCCACAGTGATAGAAAGTATGTAACGTGTTAACAGAATTTTCTTGTCATATGTCTTTCGAAGTTACGTACAATACGAGAATCACGAAAAGCTTTCGTGCCAGGAATTAACGACCTCTTAATCGAAGTTACCAAATTTGTTAACTAAAATTGGAAAGATGTTATGAAACATAAGAGCAGAAGCATGAGAACATAAGGCTAAACTTTTGAACAGCGCTGTGTACGGACGTAACTGTAGCGTAATCCTAGTGACACATGAACCGAACGCATCTTTAGGCTTCGCGTTTACTTGCACAACATTGGGCTACTTATCACAAATGTTGTGCGGTACAATGAGCCTTACATGTTGCCTGAATCTACGTATGCTTTACGATTATTTTTATGGTTTCAGGCTGCGAGGCATTGTATCATTCACGGCAATATTTGGATTTGCGTCAGCTAAGTCCATCAGCGTGGACATGCTTCCTGACTGGCGTGTCTGCAATAACGACATCTTCCTGTTGCTGCGGCTAC
Organism: Hyalomma asiaticum; assembly: GCA_013339685.2. Classification (NCBI taxonomy): domain Eukaryota; kingdom Metazoa; phylum Arthropoda; class Arachnida; order Ixodida; family Ixodidae; genus Hyalomma; species Hyalomma asiaticum. The sequence goes on from JABSTT010001861.1 coordinate 10,469, forward strand.
CGCTGCTCGAGGAGCCAGTGCGGTGTGAATGCCTGTGACAACAGACCACTACCGAGAAGGTGAAGATTGTTATTAGGGTTACTAATAGCATTGCCAAAAAAATATTGCTTGACAATACAGATCACATTTATGTTTAGCCCACTTGTACCTTTCTCATTATGTGTACAGTGCTCAGCGAATGAAATACGACACTCGGAGTGCATGGCTGCCGATAGTTTTTGCGCCATCGCTTCGCGTTGGGCACCGCGAACTGGTTCGTTGTGGTACTCAGTGAAAGCGGGAGACCTTTTGTCACACGTAAATTGTATCAGCGGGATTTCACTGCATATAAATAGTTTAAACGCAACGAGATCTATGACAGTGGACAACCTATCGCTTTCTGACCCATGAACGTGGTGCGATCTGCCCTACTTGCAAAAGTGGCACCACCACCATCCGGCTAAGCCAAGGCCATAGCGGCATTATCTCAGTCCACCCCAAGAACTTCTCCGAGGCCTCAGCGTGGCCGCTGCATGCCAGCCAGTTTATTTTGCACCCATAAAATGCAGTCAGGAAAACGGCGCCTTCGCCTGGTAAGTGGCAGATTATTGCATTTTGGCGAAAACAAAAAATGCCCCCCCACCCCCTTCCCTCCTCTTAATACCAGTTATAACCGCCTAGTACCACTGCCTACCGTTTATAACTGCGTATTACAAGCGTCTACCATTCATAAGTGCCCGTTGTTGCTGCTTGCCATTTATAATTGACCCGATTTATAACTGCCTAATGTATCTTCCGGCTATTTTTGCCGAATAGGTGCAACACGCTTTTAAAAGAGCCACGATATCTTCATTCAGTCTCAGCGCATCGTGCTCACACGTTTACACGGGCAACAACGCGAGTTTGTGATTCCTAAAGATTTTTTTTTATTATTCAAGGCAATCAATAAGCATGGAAACATCGAGGGCAACACCGTACATCGCCGTATCTGGTACACAACCTCTGGCACGTCATCAGCCCGCAATACTGCTGATGCTGCTGCTGCTGCCGCTGATCCTTATGGAGAGAATGCAATGTAGACGCCTCCGAAAAGAAGCCAACCACTGCTAAGTATGTGAGCATCGCTTTAAATGTTCCTGAATAGGAGCAGCCACAAATAAAACAGCACGGCCAACTAATTTAAACACTATGCAGGACATCATGGAAGCAGCCGGTGAACGCACTCCTTCAGGCATCTCAGGGAAGCAGTGATGTGTCCAAGGTCTAGGAGTGCATCGACTGTGGGCCGTGTACGCCATCCGTCAAAGCGCGAAGCAGGCCGAGACGCTGGTGGAAAGTCGGTCTCTCCATTACGTTAGATATAGTTAGCTGTACAGAAATGTATTATATAAATTATATTTGTAAGTTATGTAAATGAAGCGCAAGAATGAAGACTATGTCTTGGAAATGATATTCGTTATTATAAAGAAAGGATCGTTAAATCGTCCTACCTTTTTGTTTTTAGAAGTTGCCTGCTCATAGCATACGATCGCGTAATAATGGTGATGCTGCCGAAAGCGGACACCTGCCAACATCCATACGCAGTTGTGGCAGGAGTGTCAGCAATATTATGAATGTTGTGTACTAATAAAGGCAGCAGTGTTGTACTATTGAAGTGCACTAATGACAGTAGTGTACCTATCATGAATTAGTTATCGTAACAACGGGAAAAATGAATATTGTTACGGTTGAAAGGTCGAGCGAAGGTTTATTTACAGGAGAGCGCGGAGCGCAAGGTGGCTGGTACAGCCGAGGCAAGATGGCGTCCAGCCGCTAGACAAGAGATCGCCCTCGTCGTCTTCCACCCTTGCCTGGCTCATACCTTGACTGCCCGTCTGATACCGTAGCAATATCAATATCTATACTGTGTATATTGTGCTCCAGCAAGAAGCTTGTTGCAGTACCTTAAGGTGGCGGTCACAATCATTGTGATGTATTCTGCCTACTTTTTATACTGGTATTTCTATATAGACTGGATATTGTTCGTGGCTTATATAACACGCGTTCATATATTCATACTCACTCAGGTGAATCGTTCGAATAGGTGGAAATTGTTCACAGAGGAAAGCAAAATATTTAAATAGGACAAATATTTACTAATCAAATTATAAATTACAACATTAATGTCGATGTAGCAGCAGATAAATTCATGGTAATTATGCGAAATCAGGAGGCATATGACGCCTCGGAGTAACTGTTATTCGTATGTTGACACACATGTCAAAGTTGTTCTGAATGAATCAGGTAAGCAATAATCAAAGATGAAGGAAGAACTTCTGAATGCTTAAATACAAAGCGTTATGATTATGCGTGATAATGGCAATCCATTACGCTGGAATAAGCAAGGCGCCAGCGGTTAAATTGTTGAGTCCTTGAATGGGGAAATTTCACCATCAAACAACAACGTACGATTAAGATAAATTGTGTAGTATTACACAATTGTAGTCTTGCCGTCTCGTGAGACGTCCTTTGTTATGTACGCGACCTGGTCTTTGTGCCAGTTTGTAACTTGCTCCCTACCAGTTTGTAATGGAGTCTCAAGTCTGCAATATATCAGCTGAACATGGGACATCAACACTTGAAGGAATAGGTAGGGCGTACTCTTCTTGACGCTGTTACGCAATTTAACGGTCATTTATAAGGACGTTCACTTGGGAGTGTAGACTGAAATATTAAACGATGTCGGTGGGCCCAGGCTGGACATCTGGAGACCTCACCACATTCGATCCGCCGCTGCGTTGCGAAATGAATAAACAAATAAAAACAAACAAACAAACGAACAAACAAACAAACAAACAAGCACGCAAATAAATAAATAAATAAATAAATAAATAAATAAATAAATAAATAAATAAATAAATACGCTCGAATCCACGAAAGTTCGTATTCTGAGGCTATCACCAACCTCCGTTTTTCTCAGACAAGTTTAATAACGGAAACAACTACTCTCCCGTCACGTCGTTAGGACATTGGCTTATGGGAAAAGGGCGAACGTAATAGCCGAGCGCCGAAATGACCGAGTGAGACGTCCTCCTGTGTAATGCCTTCTGCCCTGTGACTAAGGTACATTTTGGCTGTTATCAATTTTAAAAAAAAAGTGTAGATATTTATTGGGAACGTTTCTTGAATCATCCTTTAACGTCCAGTACAATATGAAAAGGGCGCACGTAACTGTGAATGCATTTTGCAAGCCGTAAAGAATGGCCACCACCGCAGCGACCCCACAACTCTTGCCGGCTTGCGAGGTGCAGTGCGAGCAACGCGCAATTCATCAACACAAACTCCAACAAAACAGTGGTGCTGCACTGTATGTAGTCACCAAAAGCGTCACAAGAGCTTCAGTAAGAAATTCTGGGCTCTTCCTGCACGGAACAAAACTAGAGAAAACCGCCTATACCCCTGCGGCGCTAGACATCACCACCAACCGACCATGCTTCGGTGTGTACTGTGATTCAATGTATGTCGAGAATACCGCGCAACGCAAGGACGAGAAATTGTGGGCGCTGCTCTCAATTTTCTAGATTTTTGAACCAGCCAATTAGCATGCACTAAAGACGACACTTTGACGACATCGCCGAGGGCGATCGTTCTCAAAATACGGCTCGCAACGTTGCCCCAATCAACGAAAAGTTCAGAAAAAGCTAGGGGCTGGCGCCATTAATGGCACGACAAAGGAACATCAAGGTGACGGAAAGCATTTTACCCCGCCCTGCTTCTCCTAGAGCATTTTTGTCCCCAATCCCTTTCCCTATACAAACCAGCGTTTAAGCGCGTATCATCATCATCATCATCATCATCATCATCATCAACCACTGCAGGGCAAAGACCTCTCCCATAGATTTACAATTATCCCCGTCCTGTGCTAACATGTGCCCAGCTTCCTAATTTCACCTGCCCACCTAACTTTCTGGCGCCCCCTACCCCGCTTGCCTTCTCTGGGAATCCACTCTGTTACCCTTAAAGACCAACGGATGTCCTGTCTTCGTATTACACGGACCGACCAGGTCCATTTCTTCTTATTAATTACAATTTATATGTCCTTAACACGCATTTGTTCCTTAACCCAATCCGCTCTCTTCTTGTACCTTTGTGTTACGCCTACCATTTCCCGTGCATTTTCTTGCCTCGAACTTTCCGCCCGTTGGTGAGTACCGGTAAGATGCAAAATGTTATGCACTTTCCTCTTAAGAGACATGGGTAAACTATCATTCATTATCTGACAATGCTTGCCGAATAAACTCCACCCCAGTCTGATCCGCCTAATTATCTCAGCCTCACGGTACGGATCAGGGGTCACTACCAGGCCTAAGTACATATCTTCACTTACCACTTACAAAGCCTCGCCAGATAACTCAAACCACTGTGCTCGCCCAAGGTTACTGAGCATTACTTTAGTTTTCTAGGTATGAATTTTCAGGGCGATCGTTCTACTTTGCCTGTTTAGGTCAGTAATCATGCTTTGCAATTAATCTCCCGAGTTACTTAAAGGGGTCGTGAAAAGAATTTGGAGATGCCGGTTTGTAATTTTCACTGCTTAAATACGCATTCGACAAGCCGATTTCGAAATATTTCGGTGAAATATTCAGTGCACATTTAACAACACACGTTTTAAATCTCAGCTTTCTTGCGCTCCCGAAACGACTATGCGACACTACCGGCCGGCGTGGTACTATTTGGTGATGTTGAGTTAAGATATTTTTAAGTTCAAAGGCACAGTGAAATCGCGTTTGCTCTAAAGGAATCGATTTACTTGAAAGCTAGAAAGAAAGAAATTACTTGGAAACCGTGCGGTGCCACCATTCGGAAGAAAAGCGGCAGCACGGTTTGTTTTCCCATGGCCTCCGAGGGCGCGCCAATCTCGGAGGTATGACGGCTACTAAGATGACGCCATCTGCAGAGTTGAGGGGAATGCGCGCAGTGAAACCGAAACCGCGTTTTTTATCGCTCTAAATCAACGCACACGGTGCAACGGAACAATGCATATTGTTGATTGGAGGGTCAGGATCCCGAATACGCACTTAGTACAAAATGTTCAGAAAACGTTTCACGACCCCTTTAACAAGGCAATGTCATCAGCAAATCTGTGGCACACTCACGAATTCCACATTAACCCTTACACCAACCTGCTCCCAATCTAATATTCTAAATGCTTCTTGTAAACATAATGTGAATAACATTGGAGAGACTGTCTCCTTGTCTTGCGCCCTTCCTTAAATGTAATTTGTGCTCTCTTGATGGAGGACTGTGGCGGCTGTGGAGCTGCTGTAGGGCGTACACCCTCCCGCAAAACTCTTCGTATTTCATCAAAGGATTATCTCTCTCTCACACACACAAACCCAGAGAGGGAGAGAGAGAGAGCATGTTGGACTCGCATTACCTGCCTCGTGACACTGGGTTGCATGGCGACCCACGGTGGCCCGACTCGAACTCATGCATAAACAAAACATATCCTTCATTACGTGACCTATTAGATCGCATGGTAGAGGGAGATGGCGTTTAGGGAAGAGGACGAGGGAGAGCCGCAGAATCACTCTTTTCTCGCAGTGCATGTATTGGACACTTCGCTCATGACGATGAAAAGTGGTGGTGACTGAATGGCGACATAAGAGAGGCTGCTGGCAAAAGCGATGCGCCGCTAAGCAATCTTAGCAACCTCTCAAGCACTTGAGCGACTATACTGAAAATCATTGCCAAAAAAAATAATAACAACAAGGAAATTGTCAGACATAAAAAGCAACGATGCACAGCTCTATGGAGCGCTAAGAGCGCTGTAAGTGTTTCCTTATGGAAAATGCCGACGTTAGGTGGCAAATATTGAAATATTACGTTAATCTGAGCATTTTGAATATCAACTTCATGACGCTGTCTGCTATCGTACAAACTTGGCGTATGTAAAGATATGCCTTTGCAGTTCATACCAAGTTGGTTGCGCGGCAGTGGTTTTAATAATTTATTACGTCATCAGAATCTCTGGGTCCCAATTTACAAAACTTTTCTTACCCATTTGCTTTTTGCCCGTGGCTGGCCAGCTCAACTAATGATATGTCTAGAATCAGCAGTGGCTAAAGCTTTGCTTAAGAGCACTTTTTTCTGTAAGTCGTTCTTGTGAATACGTGCCCAGCTTATTATTTCACCGAATGATGTAAAGACAAGCAACACAAGTAAAAAATTACGTGAGGACAATAAATATTACCTAAGGACAAAAATATTGAAAGTTTAGGATAATGTTCATTCGAAAAAAGAAGAAGAAAAACATCGATACCGTGTCACCCTGCAAAAGCCAATACGTCTTCAGCGACTTTTTACGGCGTGAGCTCTTACGGGCTCGTTAGATTGTCCGAAACTGGTGGCAATGATGTCCACCGCCACCACCTGCCCTGTGCTAATAAATGCACGGCGAATAAAAAAAATCTCCTTGCTTGTGCGGACCTAAATCTAGCGCAATAGACGTTGTGCCGTCACAACCTTCAGAGTCTGTAGCCACGGCTCTGATATAGTGGGAGAGCTAGGGGCATTAACATCTGGCTCTCACCAGAGGGCTGAGAAGCTTATGTTTTCAGGCACGACTCTCATCTGTAGTATTGGTATTTAATTCATGTCATTGTATGTTGCCAGCCCAGAACTGTTGTCTCATGAACTAGGACGTTGACGACGAAGAAGAAGAAGGAGATGGGGATGAATATGAAAAATAGTAAGTGGATGACGTAGAAAAAGATGACAAAGGAGAAAAAGCAGACAATGGAAGAGGAAGAACGGGAGCGGGGACGGAGGAGGACCAGGAATAAAGTCACATTGAATGACAAGAAAGAGAGGGAACGCAGCGAAATGGAGATTTCGGTGCCGCTGTGCTGCCCTCTGCTCAGGCGTGGTTTTCTTTTTTCTTTCTTTAGCTAAATGAAGACGACGGAGACCACGTGCAATTTCAGCACGAGCAGTTCGGCGAACCTGCCTTGGAAGAAGTACCGTGGCTTGTTCGAACGCCTCGTAGCATCTCAAGCTGCGTCAAGGACAGCAAATCAAGCACCTCGAATTGAACACTTCGACTCTCACCATCTCGGAAGAGGCAGTCACCAGAGGAAATGCGTGGTCGCTACGTTGACCACTGGATGGCAAGACGGGAGGCGAAGAATTCCTGCGATTCAGCGGTGCACTGCCTTCAACTGAAGCAGATGAGCCCGGCGGCTTACATCGACGAGGTATGTTGGAGGCGTATTTTGAGTGCGAAAGTATAAAGACTTTTACCGTATTGGGAATTTGTACCGCAGAGATTGTTGGTTCACACACATTAGCGACTGTGAGCACTCGCCTCACTTTCTTTCTCAGATCAGACAAGCGTCACTATTTAGCATCTGTGCATGAATTGTCGGATAGTAGGTACTGCTAAATAACTTACCTTTATGAACTAACAGATTGCATTTAATGATGCCATTTACCTCAATCAATGCCCTTTTCGGCATGCACTATTATTGTCCTAAGGGAAAACAGGCCTTATAAAATACTGGATTTTATTGAACAGTGAGAATACTTTCTCGTCTAGATGTATTACAGTTATCTTCAAGGCAATGGTCATACAGAATTTTCGTCCTGAGACATCAATACGTCAAAACCTTTGTTAGGTAATTCGGCTATCGTTTTGCCATATGGGTCATCAACAGTGCGCTTCCGAAGCTTCGGAAAACACGAGGTTAATGTCCGACGCTGTATAGAGAAACCAAATATTGCAGAGTTACTAGAGTTACTGAATGATAGCAGCGACAAAAGATGGTCGTTTGACAATACACATCATAGTTAGGCTGATCTCATTTGTGCTTTTGACATTATGTGCAAACATTTCATATTCAACTAGAGTGTAATGTCCTCGATGTAGTAACCACGTGAACAGAAGAATAAAACATGTAGTAAGATAACCGTATCATCGCAATTCCATTTTTTTTGTATAGTTTAAGGGAATACAGTTACAGCACACTGACCAACCTTTTTATGCAGGCCTCTGAAGATGAAGCAGTCAGGCCGGCTTCCGAAAGGGGCCCCACCAACACCCACCATAGCCTAGGATATGGCAGCAAAGTTTCAGGCCAGCCTAGCAGCTTGTACGGAGCTTCAGCGTGGACGCTGCCACCAAATTCCCTTCGCTGCCATAAAGTGGATTCCAGAAAAGAGCGCCTTCGCCTGGTAAGGGGAACTATGTCTATTTCGGTGAACAGAGGCCCATTCCAATTATAACTGCCTAATAAGAGTTATGAGATCCGTAGTGCCGAACCGAAGCTGAACCCCCACTCGCCCTGATACTTTCGGAAAGGTCCCTGAGGCTGTACGGAACCCGAACCGGAAGAAGTATCGGTCCAGAACAAAGTGGTTCATATGTTACGCTTAGGGATCTACCGGCATCGCATCATTGTTGAAATTTGTATCGGCCTTCGCTTTCATTCTTTTTACGGCGTATTGAAATTTCTACACATATCCAACAAGGCCATTTTTAATAATGTTAGAGATCGGTGCTAGTTAAAACTTCGAAACTGAAACCGGTAAGCACTAAAGGTATATCTACCAGCGAGCAAGGATAACGGTCAATTTTCGCTTTGCGTGACTGCGCTTGATAGCAGACGACCTCGATATGGGAAAGGGTACGGCCGGTACGGCGCGTTGAAGGAGAAATTTCCCGTACGGCAATCAATCCGTTTGAGGGCGCTGCGGTTGTTCGCGATGCGCAGGCTTCACGAATGTGACGGCATGGCCTCTGCTTAGCTTTTCCTTTCTCCAAGTTGTTTTAGGGCTCCTTTATTAAGCTACTCTTATTTTTAGATTCTGATCAATGATCTGAAGAAATTGTTTCGAGCGGAACATCTAACTTCTTAATTTTAATAATTCCACGTATGAAATATGCTTTGGCGTTGCTGTATAAACGCGGATTTTAGAGTACACAATCCCGCTATTGCACTTTTTTACGTTGAATTAGAGACTAAAGCTGGATGCGTGATAGATCCCGGCCGCGGCTGCTGCATTTCGATGGATGCGAAATGTTGAAGCCCTTGTACTGTGCGATGGAAGCGCACGTCAAAGAACTCCACGGGCTCGAACTTTCTGGAGCCCTCAGCATATCTGGTTTTTTGACGTAAAAGAATGCGCTGGGACGTAAAACTATGGAATTACTGCGCGTGACCGCGTACTCCCAGAAACCTTCTGTCAATAGGCGTACCTGGTACCTTTGTGGCATTTCTCGTGGTGCTAAGCGAGCGCTGCACGCCTCCTCTCGGACGTTCTTGGTCGTTAAGCAGACCACACTTCAGACTCTGCCCTAATGTTCATCGAAAGCGAGGGGTGTCAGCGTTATCCCGCCCTTCGCATTTTTAACAACACTTAAAGAAGGCTTATGGGAGAGCAGATCACATTTGCGCCATAAATAAAGGATGGGCGTGCAAAAGAAGTAAAAAAGAGGAACTAATAGAGGAAAGCGAAAACATATCTCGCGTTTGTGCAGCATGTGAATGCACTGTTTAGGCTACGGCAGTGGTAAAATGGTTCGGCGCTTCGCTGCTGACCCAAAGCACACGGTTTCTACCGCGGCCGTGGCTGTAAAATTGCAATGGAGGCGCAAATTTTAGATGCCCGTGCACTGTGCGTAATCAGGGAACATTAATTAATCTCAGGTGGTCAAAATTTTCGGAGCCTTTTAGTGCGGCGTGCATCGAAATAATATCGTGGTTTTGGCATGTACAACCCAAAGAATGACTCATTCTCGTCGTCGATTTTGACAAAGCAATTCATATTATGTCTTCATTCTCAGCACGTCCTTGTTAAAACAACGCACACTGGTGTAGCATAGACATAAAACAGCACTGCACTCCACACTAGATACATTTATGACTTACCCACACCCGTCTCTCTGTTTCTCTTATTACAAATTTTAACGTGATACTGCACAAGGTGTAATTCTGCTGTGTTACACGTGGTGACAAGCATCAAACTATGCGTGGACTTTTTTTTTTTTTTTTGCCAACAGTGCTTGCGATAGTTTTCATCGAATTCCACTTTGATTCGATATAGAATGATCCTTTTTGTCAACATTTCCCTGCTGCGCGGCCCGAAATTATCGCTTTCCAAGGTCAGCGGAACTTCCTGCCATATTAAGCATTTGCTGAATAGTTAGCATTATGAAAAAAACTAGAAGCATCCGAAAAAGGGAGCTGATGGACGGATTCAACGAAGGCCCATACCAGCTGACAATCGAAGCCACATGACCGTGTTTTTGATTATGCCTGATCTGGAGATTTTCACTGCGTTTCACTGATATTTATCGAAAGTTCGATCACTGTTTTCGATCTGACTACCAGCTTTTGCACCTCCTGGCAGAATTCACGCAAGCAAATGGCAATCGGTGCAACACATAGTTGTAAAAAACAAAACTTAAATAAACAGAATTACATGCAGGTTACACAACACAAGCTCTAGCTCCATGTTTAGAAACCACAAAATACTGGAATATTTCCTGCTAGTGACCGGCTACCTTTGGTAGCTTCCCGGGTTAGGTTTATTAAGTTTTCGCTTACCAACATTTAGCGTGACATGTTTATATTTCTTCTTTTTTAATATTTCAGGCTAGTAGATTTAAGTGAATTACAAGCTCTGAACATGTCATAGATAAAGCAGCCTACTTTGTCGAACCGGTTGGAGAACCGTTATAAAATGTTCTTCCTTCGCACCAGAACCAGAACCGCTATATATGATCCTCTTCGACACCGTGTTTATAACGGTATCGAGTAAAAAAGAAGGTTAATTCTTTCATTTGTTGAATAATGCCTACTGCCATCTGTTGCTGGGTAATACGGGCAACACGCTTTTATATGAGTAAACATGTCTCCCTTTAATGTCAACGCAACAAGCTCGCGTGTTTAGATGGCGAACAGCTTGGGTTGTCATTCTTGATTATCTTTTTATTCAAAGCTGCCAAGATACCTAGGAACAGCGAGACAACACCGTACTTTGACGTACCTGGTACACCATTTCCTCGACCCAGTCTGGGCGGAGTTTCTGCTGCTGCTGCTTAAGTAGGCAGTGCGACGTTGACGCCTGTCATGCGAAGACGGCCACTCCTGAAAAGGTGAGCACCGCTGCAAATGTCACTGAATAGCAGCAGGGACGAGTCATACAGCACGGCCAACTAATTTAAACACTATGCAGGACATCGCTGAAGCATCCGGTGACACCGTCCTCTATGCGTCTGCAGGAAGCAGCAGCGTCTGCATCGAGGTGTCGCAGAACATCCCCCGAGGACTACATTCGTCGTTATTCAAAGCGTGATTCATTGCCAGTTTTAAAGAAATGTGATATGTAAATTATTATTGTAAGTTCCGTGTATTTACGCACAAAAATTAAATGTATGACTCGGAAACTATGTTCTTTATTTTAAAGAAGTATTTGTGTTTGGGCTGTTCGATGGCAGACAATAGGTGCTCACAGGTCGACTCTATGATAACGTTAGTGTTACACAAAACGGCGACCTGCTGGCATTCGTACGCGGCAGTGGCAGCAATGTTGCGCCTAGAGAAACCTTATGATGGTGTGTCTACTCAAGGTATCCTGAAACATATAAATGGGTTATCCTTCTTCACTGCCTTAATATTTATGTGTGTTTTGGTTGTTTTTCGCTCTCATGTGCTGATTGATTACGTAGGAATGGGCAAGATGACTGTGGGTACCTTGTAGGGTTGTCGGTTTGGAAGTGGCGCACTTTGATGTAAGTTAGTTTAACGAAGAAATAAATGAATTTTTCATTGCTTATTGCTTTTCGGAAAGATGCTTGTTCTACTACACTAAACATGCGGGTCACATTGCTTCTGATGCGTTCTCCCTAATTTTCCGAATATTATTACTCATGCATGGGCATTGCTCATGGCATAATTCATTTCATTTGATTTATTTACCTTAAAGACCCCAGAGGGGTGTTACATAAGGTGTGGTTATGCAAATAATATAAGGTTATACAAATAACTACAGTTGTCCGCAAAAGAATCTTAGTTTTTCAATGTAGGCAGGTGAGGCAGTAAAATCACGATGTGGTTTGGGAAGCCGTCCCAGGCTTTAGCTGTGCGAAGGAAGAACGATGACGAAAGGGCCACAGTGCATGCACTTGGGCCAGCAACGTTTTAAAGGATTACCTGTGCTCAGTGGAGTGCGTGAAGGTGAGACGAAGTAAGGCACGTGATGAAGTGAAGTGAGATATAATCTGTGAACAAATGATAAGCTCGCGATACGATGACGATGTGTTAGTGTGCCCAGGGAAGATGCTACCGTTAATGAGGAGACTGGGATCGTATACGTATAAAAAATGAATGTATCGTACATTCTGTATAGATTCTAAAGTGTTGTTAAGGTAGATCTGGAAGTAACTGGTGTTATTCATGTGTTGTAATACATGCCTTAAAGCTATTCTGAGGGAATCAGATAAGGAACAATCGAAGCTGAGGGGAGTATTTATGAAGGTTTAAATACACAGCAGTAATATGTGCTAGCTGCAGTGAACTTAAATAAAAGCATACTTCAAAGAGTATCGTTAGGTATCCTCCCTATCCTCGCAGAAGTGGAATGGTTGAAAGTCTCGGGCTGTGCGTAAGGGACGCTTGCAACTCTGTCCACTACGCATGCCCTCGGCCAGTGACAGGGATGGCATCTCGTTCTCTATCGTTCTCGAGAGATCGGTCAGGCAGCAGCCGGCTAACACGGCGTAAAGAGAAAGGAAGCACCAGCGAATAGATGCTCCGCACTTCGTGCAGCTTTGACGTTGAGTGGAACGGCACCTCATGTCTTTTGTGTGCAAGCCTGCACCATTACAAGGTGGAATGACAACGCACGTAACACTGTATACTGGGCAGGTGAAGGCAGCTTTAAAGGGCAACTCCGGCGTTTTTTTTTTTTTTTTTTTTTTCACCATGTTCTGGTATCAATATTTTCTAATGGTACTGATAGTCTTGTAGAATCCAGGGTGATAGAGTTTGCTCGGAAACCCACCAATAATTTTAAAATAACAGATTGAAAGGGGTGTTGAAACCGAAACTGAAACGGGTAGACGCTTCGTGGAACGTATGCGAAATGAGAGTGGCGAGGTAAACCGGCGATGCATTTAGTTATGCTAGCCTTTCTGAACTTGACAGCAACGATATGAGCACTGAAGTATCGCCGCTGTAGTTTTGAAGGCCCGCAGCTTCGGGTAGGTACCGTTGGAGGCGATGAAGTCAAATTCGAAAAGGTAGGGTGGCCCGCAGGAGAATCCGCTAAGAATTTCTAAAATTCGCTCCCAGGAAAACAAAATATTTGGGACCGCCTGGTTTGGCATATATTATTATAGAACCGAGAAGAATACATATTGAAAATATAATTGAGATCTTTGGACATTGAAAAATCGCCGGAGTTGCTTAAGAAGACCGCATAATAATAATAATAATAATAATAATAATAATAATAATAATAATAATAATAATATAATAATAATAATAATAATAATAATAATAATAATAATAATAACCGGTGAACCCGACAACAACAACGACAAGGACGATGATGATACAGGTAATGCTTCGCCATGCGGCCCCTATGCCGTAGGGGCAAATATCGATTAGCGGAAAATATCGCGCAACATTCCGCTTCATTGTGTCTGCTTCATTTTTTGTCTGATATTGGGTCGGAATTTTGAAGGACAAGCACTTCTCCTTACGCTGCGCCACAGTTATCCTAACGAAGCACTGGAACCTAACAACACCGCATACGCAATTACGAATAATGACAGTGTCCGCCGTAATAGCGGTGCTGCTAAAATGACGGGCCTCTTTGCTGTAGAGACTGTCATAGCACATCGTATATTGGCGTGTTCAAACCGCGGGTCTGATGATTATCTATACCCGTTTTCTTAAGGTGCTACCTATTTCTCTAGCAGATGACGTAAAACTATTCAATATTAGGACTCTCAACCACTAATGGTAAAATGGGAGTAAGCGAAGCTTGAGACAGCATTCATCCGGTGCTAAGGCAGACTGCACAAAACTGTAGGATTACGAGAAAACTGGAGATAAAATTAAAGAGCGCGCAGCGTGCAATGCAAAAGAAAAATGAAAAGGGCCGTCGAGGTGGATAAGGGAAGAAACAGGAGTAGCTGGTATCCTTCATTCGAGATAAAGAAGTGGACCTGAGCAGGATATGTAACGCGGACGATATAAACAGAGGGCGAGTGAGAACGACAGAATAGATACAAGGACTGGCAAGGTGCTGGAAGGGAAGATAAAAATGCAGGTGGGGCGATATAATTAGGATGGTTCGCCGGCATAAAGGAAAATAAAATGGGCCAAGACAGAGCATATTGGAAATCGTTCGGACAGGCCCTCGTCCTTGAGTGGACGTAAATAATGATATTGAAGCTTCTCGCTTTCTTTCTTTCTTTCTTTCTTTCTTTCTTTCTTTCTTTCTTTCTTTCTTTCTTTCTTTCTTTCTTTCTTCTTTCTTTCTTTCTTTCTTTCTTTCTTTCTTTCTTTCTATCTATCTATCTATCTATCTATCTATCTATCTATCTATCTATCTATATCTATCTATCTATTTTTCTCCCTCCCTTTGTTTCTGGCTGTCTTCCTTCTTGTTAGTTCCCTCTACATTGTCATTTCACCCCCATTTCACTCCTTCCTTTCCTTCTCGCTTTATTTTGCCTTTTTATTCCATATATCTTTACTTGCCCCGCCACGGTGGTCTAGTGGCTATGGTACGCGGCTGCTGATCCGAGGGTCGCGGGATCGAATCCCGGCCGCGGCGGCTGCATTTCGATGGAGGCGAAATGTTGAGGCCCGTGTGCTGTGCGATGTCAGTGCACGTTAAAGAACCCCAGGTGGTCGAAATTTCCGGAGCCCTCCACTACGGCGTCTCTCATAATCGTAAGTGGTTTTGGGACGTTAAACCCCACAAAAACAACAATATCTTTCCTTATTTCCTTAGGAGAAAATCCAAGGGTCCGTAAGGCCGAGCGCACTCTCAAGAGCGTACAGGTGTTAGGGGTGGGCGCCTTGAGTTTGAGTACGAGGAGGAATACGTCGCACTGCTTTGATGATGACGATTGTTTTCGCGTATGGACAAACAATGCGAACAACTGCGAACGACACTGGGAATTATCATGCAATGCAAGCTTGGCTTCAAAAAAAATAATAATAAATATTTGTTACACCCCATGATGGCGTCAAATACTATGCGGTACAAATGCGGAAGCACGGAAACATGGATCCAGACTGTGGCCCCCTGCCGAAGTCCCACGGAAGCTCTTCTGTTCTGTAGACGTTAGTAGACCCTCTGTGCCAAACGAAGATGATGAAGATCGCGTGCGATCTAAAAGCACGAGCCGCTCGGCATTACGGGCAGATTGATATATGACGTGGCCTTTTCAGACGTGCATTCGCCTCGCAGTCAGAATACCCATCGTCGAACCGAGCTACGGCTGGACAACTCATCCTCCGAAACCAGCTTCGAAGCCTCGCTTCATCCCAGGGGTGCTTTGGAAAGAGGAGGACGGGGACATGCCGAGGCCAGTGGCAAAACAGCACGGTGCCTCAGCGAAACGCCATCATCGGTTAGCACAGGTAAGCAGTGAGAGGACACAGCAACGCCATATTGAAGTTGTGCTTTTCTTAGTTGTCTAAATAACGTTTCTAGTCGAAGACAGAACATGTACAGCAATGGCTGTTGACCTCACAGTATAGAGTTAGCGCCCATCGCTCTTCTTTTTTTTTTTTTTGTCATTGCTTTTCTAAGCCTAAACAGATGATTGCAAAAACATGGGCGTATAATTTCCGATCAACTCGCATATTTTCAAGCACCAACGCTTGGTATTCAGAACCTTGATTTTGTTATGTTCCATTCTGGGATTCCCCGACTTCACGCTTTTGGGGCTTGTGCCACGGTGTTAGAGCAGTGTCATGTTCGTGACACGTACTGCTCTAACACCGGTGTTAGAGCAGTGTACTTTGTTCCTATGTACCTATCGCTATTATCTCACAGACTAGACTGATGCATTCATTGAATTATGTTTTTTTTTGTTATTCACTCCCCATAACCAGAATATGATTATTAGGGACGCCATAGTTGGCGCTACGGAAGTTTTATGCCCCTGGTTTTTTTTTTTTACGCGCCCTGACAACGCACACCGCAAGGCCCTCAACATTCTGCCTCCATCGAAGTGCAGCCGCCGGGACTGTAATTTGATCCCGCGACCTTCGGAGCAGGAGCCTAGTGCCGTAGGCATTACACCACCGTGGCTGGGCCGAGAGTAATACTTCGGTCTTTTAGTTGGGACATATCTACGTCGAACTTTTCTCTACGTAACTTGCTGCTCATCCAAAGTGGAAGCTTAGCAGTTGAGAGATCGCGCGGCTAACTTCAAAGATACGGGTTGGATTGCCGGCCGTTGTGATCCCATTTTGATTCAGGACAAATACAAACGCAGTCGCGAACTTTGAGTTTTGTGCTAGTTAAAGAATACCAGATGATGATGAAAACTCCTCTGCACATAAGATCTACGGCGTCACTTACAATCACATATCCCGCTTCTGGTAGGCCTAATGCAAAATAATTTAACTCTCGCCTTTTGGAATAGCTCGTGAATGGCGAATTGAAATACATCAGGCCTTTTTCAATCGTGCAGTGCATTAAATATGTATCAATAGAACTGACGTAAAAGATCAAATTATTTCAGCGGTGTGTTTTGTTTTCACTTGCACACAATTTAGTCAACCGTTTTACGAAAGCTGTGCAACACACTGATTCAAACATGTGCACGGAATACGTCTAGCGCTTTTCTTCAGTGCAAGGTGGCCTCCGAGCTTTCAAGTATTCACCGCAGCAGTGGTTTTTCGTAAAAGCTGGCGCTCCAATGTGGATGAGGAGCACGTATGATAGATGTTCACTACTGACGTCAACTACTCCCACCTGTTGAAGGGCCCGAGAAGCGTCTCACAAGACTCCAGTGCTGAGAATATAAAATATGCTTTATGAATTATTCAAAAGTAGCAGGGAGTAAGCAACATTGCTCGTAAGCACACAGAGCACAACTTCACTGAACGCAATTGTAGGTATCCTCTTCAGTTGTATAGTATTTCAATTACCGCTGCACAAAGTCTACGCTAGGCACTGCATCTAACTTGCGCGCTGAAGCTGCGAGTATTTTGTGAAAGCCAACCATAGCTGAGACCCAGGACATTTGCGAAAGACCGGTGTAATAAACCGGCAAACAACGGTGAAGGCTGCCCTGCCCTGCCGTATTCACTCGAATAATATCACCACTGCTTAGCAATCAGATCCCACGCTTTAACATGAGAAGCCTCAGCACAACTTGAAGCAACCTATACAAAATGTTCTGTAACGCCCAGGTAAAAACAAAGTTTTCCGCCACATGGCCCATCAATGTCCAAAGGGGCCCAAATGCGGGAAGCGCACTACCGACCTCCTTGTGTTGCCGTCGCTGCTGCTGCTGCTTCTGCTCGGGGAGTCTATACCACATCAATGCCACTCACTGGGAGACAAAACCGACAAGGTGAGCATTCCTATCAATGTTATTGAACAAGAGCTGGGAGCTATTAAGATAGGATAACAATGCACGTTGCATTTCCGGTGTACCTAACTTGGCGTCGCGTTCTTATTTGAACAGCGCTTAGTGTACCGCTTATTCGAGATTCTTTAGAGATCGTTTTTAGATTGCTTGCTCAACCATTGAATATTTTCTCGCATGCAGGCCACCCCACTTCTGGACATCCAGAGCAACATCAAGCACGGCGGCACAAGCAGTGGTATTATGAATGGAGTGCAAGAATGGCATGCCTGTACAGCCGACACCGTGCTCTGGCCGCTGCTGATGCCTCTTCAGGGAGCTAGTGCTATGCGGCTTTCTATCATGAGGGACCGCAACAGAGATGGTGACTATCTTCATTCAAGTTATATAAGAAAAAGAGCAACGTAAAAGCACACAGAAAGGTGAAATATTTCTTAAACAATGCAGGGACCCTTCGAAGCAGCCTCTGGAATGTCTCCAACTGGTGTCTACAGGCTACAGGGGCGATTCCAACGAGGCGTCTCTACGTGCTGATGATGGAACCGGCACGTCACGGTGTGAAATTCGGAGCAGGGCGTGATTCTGATCAAGAATTCGCGATCCGAGCTGCTCGAATATAAGTAACATTTAAAGAAATTTGTACGTAATATTACAGTGGGCGGTGCCCGAGCGTGCTTCAAAGGCACGAACGATCTCCGTTACGAAGAATATTGTTTACATCTCAATAAAGCTTTTTAAAGCGTCGTATCAGTCTTATTATTTGAAACAGTGCTCACTTGTTGCTGATTCTTGCAAAACTTATTGTGTATTAGTGTTTAGGTGAGTTCCTTACGGCTAAGTCACTCGGACAGCGTTTTGCAAAGTGAATGAAACATGATGATGATGATGATGATGATGATGATGATGATGAAAATTTATATGGGTCCAGAATGAAACATTTTAACATTTTCTTCTACCTTTTATGCAAAAATGAGTTACGGTGTAATAGACAAGATTTTCATGGTTATCATTTCTGATACTTCTAGGCCGGTGCACCGCAGGATAATATTTTTTTTAATTGGAAATCAAATACAGCCATGCAGTTTGTGATGAAATTAAAAATAGCCCGGGCTTTACATGTCGGAACGCAGGGTTGACACTAATAGAAATACAGGAATCCGAATGCGATTCATTGTTATGTGTAAGGTAATGAATCAAATTGGTTGGCTGGTAATTTAGTAATGCATTGAATTATTTTACAAGTAATTAGTGAATAGTTTATAAACTACTATTTTGACTTCTTGAAGCAACTTGGAGCCACCTCAATGAACTCCATAATTTCATCCGCAGCGCATCGCCATTTCGTGACGGCGTCGCTCAACGAGGAGCAATTTGAACAGCAAAAATCTCCAACTTGCCGGAGCCACCCAGAAGATGTCTCTAATAGCTGACCCGATCAGGCAAACGTCACGCCGCCGTCACCGACGTAGAGGACGACTTGTTCTTTTTTTTTTTCTAACAGCTAAGTCAGCTGTGAACCGACGAACTCCAACGTCGTAAGAATAACTGCTTGGGTTTCACGCGCCAAGACTGCGCTATGATTGAAGGCACGCCGTAGTGGAGTGATACGGAAAGCCAAACAACACGGGTTGTATATTATCTGATGAGCTTAATGGAGTGTGGAGACCAAAATCTTACGATAAACTGACTATAGCTTCAACTGTGAGTACATCCAGGAAACGCTATGACAAATTTTGACCGAGGACGGACGGACTAAATGTAAGTTTTTTTTTTTTTATTCTACAAGTGAAGTGCAGTTTTGTTTTCCGGACTTATCGGGATAACCATAAACAAAACCTCACATTAAAGACAAAGAACGTTCATTACTCTTTAAAGCGTGCTATTTTATACTTATAAAAGCGTTCTATCGGCTTGATTTCAGATTGCTCATTGTATGCAGCCGCGCAATAATAGTAGTCCCGCAGGAAACAACCACCCGTCTTCCATATGCAGCTAAGATACCTCGAAGATAACCTCGAAGATGCTGTTTGAATTTTATGTCATATCGGCGCCATATAGGTGAGGCAAAGTACAAATAAATACAAGTAAAAGCGAGCACTTAGCAACCTGAAACGAGGCCAAGCAATGATAATGAACCCACAGTCTCCTAGTGCAGTGCGTATCACAAGTTACACATTCTGGTTCTTTGACGCTAAAGTTGGTAAACAAATTCGTGCTCGCGCTGAAAGACCGCTTATGAACAGCCAATCTCCAAATATATGGTATTGTTTCATCAGGTTCGGTGTATGAAAATAGTGCAGGAGAAATGACGGGTACACACATGCTGAATTAAACTGTAGGTTTCGAACTCGCCTTTTCCAATGTTTATTTAGCCAATTCGTAAAAGCATAGCTCCACGTTGATTAATGTTTCACCTTAGTCTGGGTTTCCTTTAACTTAGGTGTCGGCGAAGCGTCGGAGCATTCAAAGCAACACCGGTCTTTACAAGGAGGTTTTATTAAATTTCCGGAGTGGAAGTCCCTGCAGCCGCCTATAGGGCGCAAGTGAAACAGGTGGCGACCCCATTACCGGAAGAAAAAGTAGGCGGACCCGCCATAGACCGAAATGCACTGCTTGTGGGACTCGACTTGTTTTGCACTGTTACGATCAAAAGTTGAGGCAGAAAACTTTAGGCTTATGTCAGCTACGAAGGGTGTTTTCTAGTTGAGAAATATAATAATTCTCCACGTCCGTATATTTAGCTGCTGGCTTCGAGGGAAAAAAAGAAAGAACCTAGCTGACTGAGTGGTGAAACGATATAGACGAAATATGCACTCCTGTGCGACTGCGAGTTGAGGTAATAGGTATATATGCCATTTTTTTTTTTGTGACGTGCAACCAACGATGCCATGCACACGCATTTGACTACAGCGTGCACGTAATGTCCATTTTGTCATTACCCGTATGCTCATTATTATTAGTATTAGTAGTATTTCGTATTCCTCGTACGTTCTTTCAAATAGGTTCGTTTTTCTTGCCGCTTGTGAAGTCATTGTAGATCCGAGGCTAACAAGATCGTTGGGCGCGCTCGGAAAGATCACGCAATTTTAAGGTAGGCAATGTTATGCATAAACCGCCTTGTGTCATTCAGTTTTGGCTGCAAAGGCGCATACTGGAGACTTCTTACACGGGAATTGCGCGGAAAGCATGCTAAGACAGAAGATATAGTTGTTCGGCGTCAGTTTAGCTCTAGGTGTGCAGCCTATTTTTAGCATTCCATTCACCCCCCCTTCCGTCCACTCACCCCCACACCCTTCCCGAACAGCATATGAGCATATATTCTCTCTCAGAAGGCTGCACACTGTTATTTTTACATTTCTTTAGAGCCAGTAGAACGGAGAAACTCGCCACACATGTTTTCTGCGTATGGGCATTGTTCAACACATACACGTGTCGCATAACAAATTCTCCGTCTATGCGCCGAAGGGATACCTGGCGCGTCAGTAAACCCGGAATTAAAAGCGCATCCGCTTCTCCTTACAAGTATCAATGCTGTGTGTCAAATGGCCATTCCTCTAAGGTTCAGATCCAAACAGAGACGATCCAATACATGCACCAGAACTTGCGTGTGTTTCAGAACTCGAGCCCACAGCAACTTATGCACGCATGCATATAAAAAAACGAAGCACTAACGAGTATTTGAAGCTTGCAGTTAACTTTGATACGGGCGTGCGGATGTAATACATGTGCGTGCATCCTTCGAACTGTCTGCTACTTAACACAATGCACGGAAAACAAACGGAAAAGTTAAGAAAGACTTACACGTTAATCGATATTTCGCACGTCTTCTTAATCGAATTCGCAAAGATAAAAACAACGCACATGTCACCCCCGCCTTCTCAAACAGTGAGCTGTTTAAAAAAAAAAAAAACCTACCACAGTTTCTAAACATTACTTAGCAGCGCCGCGCTGTCCACCACTCCACCGCCTGAGGTCGTCTGCTACTGTTTCCTTGAGCAAGATGGCGGCGACGCCTACACTTTTCGCACTCTGCTTCCTCTCCAGAAATGTAACATTTAACCTCCTGGTGTTAGCGACCACTGGCACCCATTTTTTTGTGTGTGCTGTTGCACGCATGCGAGATTTCCGCTACTGACACCAACCGCCCGCGAATGTCAGTGCTGCTTAGGGTGCCCGTATAATGTGGACGTCTTTCAGGAAAAACCGCCGCTGAGAAGGCGATAATTGCTGCGAAATTTATTAAATGGTATACTTGCAGCAAATAGACATTGCTTCGCGATACGCACTTATTGAAGTTGTACAAAGTTGTACGTTTCGTACTAAGTTGTGGAATATTTCGCTTGCGGCTATGCTGAAATATTCCTCTAGTACGCTTAATCTGCGCATATAATATTCGAAAGATGTAGAATTCGCTGTATCAAGAGCCACAGTGCTAACTCAATGATGCCCTCCCGCGCACTTGTTCGGCACGCAGAGTTGGGCCTGCTTCAATTTATTTCCGTTAAAGATGATCTGCAGGCTTCGTAACCTGGAAGACTTCGTGGTACCTACCACATCAATTTTGACAAGGTGGAAGAAGGCAGGGCCTGCACTACCGAGATCTATCTGTTGCCGCCGCTGCTACTGCTGTTCGAGGGAAGTCAACGCTATATCAACGCCAATCTTAAGGAAACGCGGCCGACAAGGTCAACATTTCGACTCGTGTTGCGAACAACAGCAGACAGGAACTCACGTTACGTCAGAATACTCGTTCCATTTACGGTGAGCGCTGTTGTGCGTTTCGTATTCGGGTGTACTGCTTCACAAAGGTTTCGCGTGACGTTGTTTCCAGCGTGTTCAGTGACCGCGCGAAATATTTCTTCGCTTTCTTGACATCCAGCCATTCAGCACAAGTAACGGCAAGGTGTATGGGGAAAAAGAATGGACGGTCTCCACAACCTTCTTCGCAGCAGCGACGCTAGCTGGAGGAGCTCGGCTCGAAAAGGAAGAAGAGAAGCAGGAAGGAGGAGAAGGTGGGAACTGCGGACAAGTTCACCTCAATAAGGTCACCCTCTCTTCTACAATTTCCCTTTCCTGAAAATTTACTCTCCTGGTGTCGGCTTGGGCAGTGGCGGCTTCAGCAGTGCGTCTTTCCTTGTCAATAATGGAACCTGGACGCTATATCTTGTGATGCAAAGCCGAGCAAAATGCTAATCGACAGCGTATGTCCGCATCAGCGTATCTTTCTGTTGGACTAGGAAAAAAAAATATACGGCGTATTGTAATTGTGAGTTATGCATATCGTGAACCAAAATTAAATCATATGAGGCCAAGATGTTTATTACAATTTTAATAAAGGCCAATTAAATCGCACAATTGGTTTCTGTCATTTGAGGAAACGTTCGGTAATTTTTAGCTCGTTCTGAATTTATGCTGTTCTGGAAGGCGGACGCCTGTTGGTATGCACACGCATTAGCGGCGGCCGGTAATAATGAAATCTCGTGGTCTCGTTGTTCGCAATATAAAAAGCGAAATTAATAATTTATTTCCTTCAAACTCCAGGTAGAGTGTCATCGTCATTTGAATGTACAGTTCTCTTCGCCCTAAATCACTGTGGCAGAGTTTTCCAGAATCAAAGAAGATATTTTTAATGTTGACACAATTCGCAAGCATGCGGCAGTTCGTAACGGTGGAATGGGCAGGATGCCAGCGGTTAAATTGTGGAGTCCTCTAGTTGTGGGAAGTTCATCATCAAACAGCAATGAACGGTTAAGAGACTTTGTGTTACATTTCAGAAGTGTTGTATTGTTCTTACATTTTCGTGAGACGCCCTTTGTCTTGATTGCAACCTAACTTTTGTGCGAATTTTTAAATTTCTCGCTACCAGTTTGTAATGCAGTATGAAGCATGCAATGCATCAGCTCAATGTGCTAGGTAAACACCCAAAGCAATAGAAGCGGGCGTACTTTGCTTCACGCAGTGTAGTGCAATTTAAGTGTCATTTATAAGGATGTTCACTTGATGGTGGAGATTGAAAAATGAAACGGGGTCGTTCCGCCCTGGAAGGACATCTGAAGAACACCCCCTCCTACTGCTCTAATACCGCCACTGCGCGTTGGGAAATAAATAAATAAATAAATAAATAAATTAATTAATTAATAAATATGCTCAGTTCGACACAGGGCAGTATTGTGAGATTATCAGCGAAGGTCGTTTTCGTCAGGAGTGTTGAAAAACGGAAACAACTACTCGCCTTTGACGTTGTGAGGACACTGGCCTTTAGTGCTTATTCAAAAATACGAACGGAATAGCCGAGCACCGAACTGACGGAGAGGAGCTCCAGTGTACCGTCTCCTACGGCGTGGCTACGCTGTTTCTTTGTTGTTATCAATTAAAAAAAAGGCCCCGCCCAGATGACCGAAGCGCAGCAGCCAATTGCCTCCGCGACTAAAGAAATAGTCCGGCTCAAAAAATTGTGAATGCGTCTAAAACGCGTATTTGTATAAATAAGATTTATGTATCTTGACGAGTGCTTTGGTAAAACTGTGATGATGGAAATGCTGCAGCACATGCCGGATCGCGAGAAACGAATAACTCCGGGCCTTTTACAACGCTGTGCGTCGTCTGCTACGCCACCTCCGACGAGAAACGCAGGGGCACAGTACGCAAACACACCCGCCGCTCACAGTAGGTACCAGACTTTGGCGAACTCTCCTCGTCCTAACTTCACTTAGGAGCAAAGGAAAACACGATGGAACAAACACGCACGATGCTTGTTCGCAGCGGTATGTCGCCGCGGGACCCTGTTTCCAGACGAAGCGCAGCGCATCGTCACCGATTTTCGCTGCAATCTCTCTACGCCTGCTCACGGCTCAGTACAAACGCACGCGGCTCAAATTGTTCGTCGTAAGCTCACAATAATATTTCCGGCATGACAGACCGCCGCAAACTGTTCGAGCTCACTCTGACGAAGGGAGACGCACACAGCGGACGCGACTCGGCCCAGTTCGAAGCGAGGGCGGCGATGTTAGGCATGCTCTCCGTCGGCGAAGGCACCGGCCGCCCGGCTCATGACGTCACCCGATGTGCTCACCTATTGGTGGAGGCTCGTGTTCATCCGCCTTTGAGGGGAGAATGCCGCTGCCTTCTAAAGTTGTACCCGACTATAGACTATGGTAAAGTATTTCAGAACTATGCAGGACTCCCTTGAAGCAGCCTTAAGACGACCCCCTCTTGGTGTCGGCTTGGGCGGTGGCGGCTTCAGCAATGCGTCTTTCCTTGTCGATGATGGAACCTGGACGCTATATCCTGTGATGCAAAGCCGAGCAAGATGCTAATCGACAGCGTATGCCCGCATCAGCCTATCTTTCTGTTGTACTAGATAAAAAAAAAATATACGGCGTATTGTTATTGTGGGTTATGCATATCGTGAACCGAAAGTGGAATCACATGAGGCCAAGATGTTTATTACTCTTTTTAACAAAGGCTAATTGAAGCGCCCAAATGGTTTCTGTCATTTCAGGAAATGTTTGATAATTTTTAGCTTGTTCTGAATTTATGCTGGTCTGGAAGCGGACACCTGTTGGTATACACACGCATTAGCGGCGGCCGGTATTAAACAATAAAATCTCGTGGTCTCGTTGTTCGCAATATAAAAAGCGAAATTGAAATTTCCTTTCCCTCAAACTCCACTCAGTGTGTCATCGTCATTAGAATGTATAGTTCTCCTCGCGCTAACTCACTGTGGAAGAAATTCCGAGAATCAAGGAAGATGATATCTTTAATGTTGACACTATTGCAAGAATGCCGTAATTCATTACTGTGGAATGGGCAGGATGCCAGCGGTTAAATTGTGGAGTCCTCTAGTTGTGGAAAGTTCACCATCAAACAACAATGGACGGTTAAGAGAAGTTGTGTTATGTTTCAGAAGTCTAGCATTATTCTCGTGCCCTTTGTCATGTATGCAACCTAACCTTTGTGCGAATTTTTAATTTGCTCGATACCAGTTTGTAAGGCAGTATAAAGCATCAGCTCAATGTGCTAGGTCAACACCGAAAGGAATAGCATGGGGCGTACTTTGCGTGACGCGGTCTAGTGCAATTTAAGCGTGACTTATGAGTATGTTCACTAGGGGGTGGGGATTGAAAAAAATGAAACGGGATCGTTCCGCCCGGGCAGGACATCCCGAGGCCCACCTCCTATTGTTTTGACTCCGCCACTTCATTGCGAAATAAATAAATAATAAATAAATAAATAAATAAATAAATAAATAAATAAATAAATAAATGTGCTCAATTCCACACAGGGCAATATTCTGAGATTATGGGCGAAGGTCTTTTTCGTCAGGAGTGTTCAATAACGGAAACAGCCACTCGCCTTTGACGTCGTGAGGACACTGGCCATTAGTGCTTATTTAAAAGGACGAACAGAATAGCGGAGCACCGAAATGACGTAGTGAGACGTGCTCCAATGTACAGTCTTCAACGTGTGGCTAAGCTGCTTTTTGGCTGTTATGAATTAAAAAAGAGTGTAGATGCTTATGGAGAATATTTTTTGAATCATCCTTTAAAGTCTAGTATAATTGAAACAGGGTCTGCACACCTGTGAAGGCATTTTCGCAAGCCGTTAAGAGTGGAGAAATCACCACCGCAAGGACCCCCCTCTTGCGGACTTTCGAGGTCCCCTGCAGGCCCCCCCCCCCCCCCCCCCTACGCCCTCTATCGCGCGATTTATCAAAACAAACTCGTACTAAACGATGATCACTGCAGTGTATATAGTGAAAAAAAGCTTCATGAAAGCTTCAGCAAGATATGCAGCGCTCCCGTAATTAAAAGAAGGAAAACTTCTATGCCACTGCGGTACTAGACATCCCCACCAACCGACCACGGTTCGGTGTGTTTGTTGATCTAATCTATGTCGAGAGTACCAGCATAACGCCGGGACGTGAAATTCACGAGACGAGAAATGTTAGGCGCTGGTCTCAATTTGCCGGCTTTTTGATCCAGCCAATCACAGCGCACCAACGACACCTTGGAGATATCGCCAAGGGCGATCGTTCTCATAATACGGCGCCTAATTTTAACCCAAGTCGACGACAGTTTCAGCAATCGCTAGAGGCTAGTCACGTAAGTGGAACATCAACGCGACGCAAAGCATCTTTCCCCACCCTAATTCTCATACAGCCGTTCTATCCCCAATTCCTTTGCGTTCACAAAGTAGCGTAAACTCTGCGTATTAATTGATTGATTGATTTGTGGGATTTAACGTCCCAAAACCAGCTCTGATTATGAGAGACGCCGTAGTGGAGGTCTCCGGAAATTTCAGCCACCTGGGGTTCTTTTACGTGCACTGACATCGCACAGCACATGGGCCTCAACATTTCGCCTCCATTGAAATGCAGCCGCCGCGGCCGGGATTCGATCCCGCGACCTTCGGATCTGCAGCCGAGTGCCATAACCACTAGACCACCATTGCGGGGCAGCTCTGCGTATCAACAGAGTTGTCTCTGTCTCGCTCTCTATCACACACACAAACACACACACACACACACACACACACACACACACACACACACACACACACACACACACACACACACACACACACATGCACACACAGAGAGAGAGAGAGAGAGAGAGCGCTGAATTCGCATTACCTCCATTGAGACGCCAGGTTGCATGCCAACAAGCGGCGGCACGACGCGAACTATGCATAAACAAAACATTTCCGTCTTGACTGCACCTATTATGTCACATGGTAGAGGGAAGAGAATAGGAGAGAGAGCTGCAGAATCACTCTTTCTCCCCTCAGTGCACGTAATGCGGACTTCGCTCATGGTGATGAAAAGTGGCGACGACTGAAGGAGGACATCAAGAAGCTGCTGTTATGAGAAAAGGGATGTGAGCACTAAGCAAGGCTAGCAACCTTAGAAGCACTTTCGCGATTATACTGAACACCATTGCCAAGAAAAGAGGAAAATGAAACTTTCAGACATAAAAAAAAGCCGCGATACTTAACTCGGTGAAGCGCTAAGAGCGCTGTAAGTGATTCCTTTCCGAAATGCTACGGTTAAGCGAGAAATAATGAACTACTACATTGATCTGAGCACTTTGGCTATCACGCTGTCCCATTCCGCACAAGCTGGGCGTAGCGATATGATTTTCCAGTTCATATTAAGTTGGTTGTGCGGGGATGGGTCTAATAATTTATTACCTTTCCTGAAACTCAAGGCCCGAAGTCACAAAACTTCTCTTTCGTAAGTGCTTTTTGCCCGTCGCTAGCTGGTTCCTCAAATACCATGTCTAGAATCGTGAGTGGCTGAAATTCTTTCTGCTGAGCTTTTAGTAAGGGGGTTGTTTTTCTGAATACAGGCCCAGCCTAATATTTCCCCGAATGAATTAAAGACGTGCAACACAAAGAACATATTACCTCAGAATATTAAACATTACATTTTTTGCATAATGTTCATTCACAAAAAAAAAAAAAAAAGAGAGGACATTGATACAGTGCCACCTTACAAAATGCAATGCATGCTCAGAGACTTTTCAAAGCGTGGTACTCTTACGGGCTCGTTAGATTGTCCGAAACTAGTGGCAATGGTGCGCGCCGCCACCGCCGGCCCTGTCTGTATATGCGAATAAATTCACGGCAAAAAAAAAAAAAATATCTCGGTGCATGTGTGGACCTAAAATCCAGCGCAATAGAAGTGATTGATCGATTTGTGGGGATTAACGTCCCACAACCAGCTCTGATTATTAGAGACGCCGTAGTGAAGGTCTCCGGAAATTTCAATCTTTTACGTGCACTGACATCGCACAGCACACGGGCCTCAACATTTCGAGCGCAATAGACGTGGTGCCACCACAACCTTCAGGGACTGCCACCATGGCTGTGATATGGTAGGACAGGCAGTGGCATTAACATCTGACGCACACCATATGGCTGAGAATTTTATGTTTTCAGGCACGACTCGTACCTGCAACATGGGTACTCGAGGTTATTATATGTCGCCAGCCGTCTACTGTTGTTCTATGAGCTACGGCGATGAAAAAGTCGACCACGATTAAGAGGACAAGGAGGCGCTGATGACGATGAAAAAGTTGAAGAAGCAGATATACCAGACAATGAAAGGAAGAAGAACGGAAGGGGGGAGGGGAGAAGGAGGAGGCTTGAAGTCACATTGAAGGAGAATAATGAAAGAGCACGCAGGGTAATATAGGTTGCGGTGCTGCTGCGTAGCCTTCCCGCGGCGGTCGCATTTTCGATGGCGGCGAAAATGCCCGAGGCCCGTGTACTGTGCATTGTCAGTGCACGTTAAAGAACCCCAGGTGGTCTAAATCTCCGGAGCACTCCACTACGGCTTCTTTCTCCTTTCTATCCCTTCTACTCTCACCTCCCACCACGGACGTGGTGGTAGGAGGAAGCAGTGCTCCCTACATGGGCTGCAGAAATTAGCCTCCTTTCCTCAACCGAACCACAATCATCCTCATTATCTTAGCCCTCTGGTCATGCGTGGGTTTCTAAATTTTCTGTTCCTTTGGCTAAATGAAGACGACGAAGACCACGTGCAATCAGAGCACGAGCAGTCGCGTCTGCGTGGCAAGCTTCGAACGCCTCTCCCGGCCTTCTTGCTTTGGTGAAGTCTCTCTCGGGGCTTTTGATTTGTTGCCGGCGGTTACTTTTTATTTTGTCTTATTTATTTAACGTGTTAGGTTATCTGCGCATTCAAGTGTAACTTTTACCTTCTTTAGACGTCTGTCTCATCTCCAGGCCAGAGGGCTGCCCTCTGGTCTGCTTCTATTCCCTCTCAGTATGTACCCTTGGAGCTATTTCTGCGCAGTGGAATCACCAGCGTTCCTGTTGCTTTGGTGCCGACGGATGGTGGGGCCATTCGCATGAAGAACCCTAAGGCCATTCAGTCAGAGCTTCGCACGGTTACCCCACACTTTCTTCAGATAACCGAAGTTCGTCAGTTTGGACGCGGCGGGATTCTCTGCTGCTCACCAGACCAGGCCTGTATCCGAGACCTTCTAAAATGTACTTCCTTTGCCACTCATCCGGTGAGCTGCTTCATCCCTCCCCACCTTGCTTGTTGTAAAGGCCTAGTTCGAGGTGTAGATGTCAGCCTAAGTCCGGCGGAAGTCTTGGAGATTTTCGCTGAAGCAGGAGTTGTGTCTGTGTACCGCTGTAACAGGCAAGTTAATAATGTCAAAATCCCAACCGAGACAATTATTGCCACATTTGCAGGCACATCTCGTCCCTCGGAGATTAAAGCATGGCCGCTAATCTACAAGGTAGAACCCCTTGCCCCACGCCCTCTACAGTGTGGCAAATGCTGGCGGTATGGACATAGCGCAAACGGTTGTCGATCTAGTGTTCGGTGCCGTGTCTGTGGAGCTGATCATAGTGCTGAGGTTTGTAAGTCTGATAATCAGTCCTGTTGCCTATGCCAAGCCAGTTGCTCAGCTGATCACACCGATTGTCCTGCTCGGTCTAAAGAACTGCAGGTTATTGAAATCAGTGAGAGAAGGCGATGTTCGCGCCGAGACGCCCTAACTGAAGTTCAGAGCAGGATGCATGGATATGCCGGAATTACAGCCCGTTCGCCTCTCGCTATGGATGCATCAGTTGCTCAGTCCATTTCGACCATCGTCGAAAAAGCAGTAGAAAAATCACTAGAAAAACTTCTTCTGACTGTCTCGGAGACATTGGCCCAAGTCATATCCTCGCAGTTGGCTGGCATTTCGGAGCAGTTCGCTAAGAGCTTTCAGAATCCTTTTAGCTTATATAATTCTACATCTGGGTCCCAATCAGACGCTCCTAGCAATAATGAGTTACGGCCTTCTAATTCTCAAAACACTGGTCAAGATTGCTTGTCTGATACAGGTTTACAAGATATTCAGGATGTAGACATGGACGCTCGAATTCTTAAACGCACCAGATCACCTACTAACAAACATCTGAATTCCTCTAATGTTAAAACCAAAAAATGTGTAAAAGAGCCCTTGACCAGAACTGATTTTTTAAAAGATAGTATTTTGGATCAAGCAGTTGCGGCTGCTCGCTTGTCAGCAAAATAGGGCTCCTTAGGGTTCTTCAGTGGAACTGCCGATCTATACTTTCTGCAACCACCGATTTACTTTACCTTATATCTCAACAGTCTCCCGACATCGTTTTATTGCAAGAGACTTGGTTAGCATCGGGTCAAAATTTTCAATTATCAAACTATAAATGTTTTCGTTTGGACAGGAATACACGAGGTGGAGGAGTGGCATTTTTTATATCAACAAAATTTTGTCATAGAGCGAAACTGGTTTATCAGGCAATATCAAGTGATCACGAAATTTTAGTACTTGAACTAGCTCTCCCAGGTTGTGCTCCTCTCAGCATTGTCAACAGCTACTTTCCATCTGGCGTACAAGAGCAAGGTACTCTGGACATCGTTCAGAGCTTCTGTAGAGCAAACTCTCTCTTTGCAGGTGACTTTAATTCGCATCATGTTTGTTGGGGTTACCGCACTGATTCGTCGGGTAAATTGTTGTGGAATTGGATGGGTACGAACAATTATATATGTCTTAACTCTAAAGTAGCCACTTTTGTACGATGCAACACAAGATCAGTTTTGGATTTAACATTCGCCAGCTCAAGCTTGCGCATCTCTTCTTGGGCTGTTGTTGATACTGCAACAAATAGTGATCACCGCCCAATATTGATGGAAGTTAATAATCCAGTGATTTCTTTAGATACTCAGACAGTGACTTTTGTTGACTACTCAAAATTAAAAAAAAAGTCTACATTCAAGCTTATCTTCAATGACCAGTTCTGGAAATGACATTAAAGCAATGAGTCTTCGTGGTGTTCTAAAATGCTCTATGAGAAAAGCACAGTTCACCGTATCCTCGGCGAAAAGTAAGCCTATAAGTGGCTGGTGGGACTCTGATTGCGAACGAGAATACAGGCGCAGAAAAGCTGCATGGAAAAAACTCCTTGTTAACCAGTGCCCTACTAATTGGAGTAACTACAAGTATGCCTCAGCCATGTTTAAAAGAACTGTTTCCATAGCGAAAGCTACTCATGACGAAAACCAATATAGCTTTCTCTCACAAAGTGGAAACAAGAAAGCTCTTTTCAGATTTCTTCGATTTCGTAAGGCTATTTCTGCACCCGTAACCATAGAATCAGTTGTTTTAGCTCCAAAAGAACTGTCTGCTGTATTAGATGATATTGCATTGGGATTAGGAAGGCGCTTTACCACTCAAATACAAACAGTATTCCGCAAACCTGTATGTGTAGGCGATTTTGTGAAGGTGTCTATAGAAGAACTTGCGCGCGCAGTTCAGTCGCTCCCCAATTCGGCTCCAGGTCCAGACGGCATTACGACAGGCATGCTAAAAATTTTGTTTGATGTGTCTCCTCAGGACCTCCTAAATCTCGTCAACTACTCACGCGAAAAAGGTTGGATTCCTCCAGATTGGAGACTTGCGAAAATTATCCCGCTGCTTAAAAAACGAGGAGTAGATATGCATATTGATAATGTTAGACCCATCGCACTAACTTCGCATGTTATAAAATTAATTGAAAGAGTGCTCTACATTAGAATCATGAAATTTTTGGCAGACCACTCAATATTGAGCCCATGTCAAATTGGCTTTAGACCTGGGTATTCTATATGGTATGCACATGTAGATTTAGAGGGACGAATTAAGCTTGCTCGTCACAGGCGACAATATGCAGCACTAGTAACTCTAGATTTAGCTAAGGCATACGACAGTGTAGAGCACGTCATCCTTCTCAATTCATTAAAAAGCTTGAATTTCCCGCGCTATATTATTAACTGGTTGTATGAGTTTTTTAAGGATAGAAAGTTTTATTGTTCCCAGCGTGGATTATCCTCACCGAAATATAATCAGTCCAGAGGAGTCCCTCAAGGTTCTGTTTTATCTCCTGTATTATTTAACGTTCTGTTAAGCTCAGTACCGTTGCACAATAACATTCAAGTGTATGTTTATGCAGATGACATTGCGTTCTTTGCTTCTGCTGGTGATATTCACTCACTGCATACAATCTTACAAGCTTATTTAGGAAGACTAGAGTTATGGTTTAATCAAATTACCATGACTTTAAATGTTAGTAAAAGTTCTGTTATTGTTTTTCCTTTGAATGATCCAGTAAGCATTTCTCTTCAGTATCGCCAGGAAATAATTCCCCAAGCAGAGTGCGTGAAGTATTTAGGTGTGTTTTACGATCATAAACTGAGTTGGCGCGACCACATTGAGCACATTAAATGTAAGGCTACTCGCGCTGTTGGGATGATACGCAGACTTGGCCAGCACCCCTCTGGGTTACGCAGAGACACTCTTCTTATGATATACCGTATGTATGTTCGTCCGATTCTAGAATTTGGTTGTATTTTATACTCTGGTGGTCCGGCATACAAGATTAATCCCTTGGTTCTTTTAGAGCGAGAGGCTCTTCGGAGTTGTCTCAAGGTGCCAAAATTTACTGCAAATAATGTTCTGTACCAAGAAGCCCGAATACCCACGTTAGTTTGCAGATTCCGTATCCTCACTGTCAAAACATATTTACAAATTTATGCGTCTTCACAGAGGCGATCACACTTCGTGTTCTGTACTGAAGCGCAAACATTTTTTGATGAGCCTTGGTCTCGCATATACAAACCTCAAGTTTTGTTTGTGCAGAATCAACTAGAGGCTTTAGATGTTAACATTCGCGATATCGTCTCAACGGATAAACCATTGGCCAATGCTAAAATTGAATTGGATAATACAACCTTCAGAGTCTGTAGCCACGGCTGTGATATAGTGGAAGAGCTAGGGGCATTAACATCTGGCTCTCACCACAGGGCTGAGAAGTTTATGTTTTCAGGCACGACTCTGATCTGTAGTATCGGTATTTAATTCATGTCATTATGTGTTGCCAGCCGAGAACTGTTGGTTCATGAACTAGGACGATGACGACGAAGAAGAAGAAGGAGATGGAGATGACTATGAAAAATAGGAAGTGGATGACGTAGAAAAAGATAACAAAGGAGAAAAACCAGAAAATGGAAGAGGAAGAACGGGAGGGGGGGATGGAGGAGGACCAGGAATACAGTCACATTGAATCAGAAGAAAGAGAGAGAACGCAGCGAAATGGACATTTCGGTGCCACTGTGCTGCCCTCTGCTCAGGCGTGGTTTTCTTTTTTCTTTCTTTAGCTAAATGAAGACGACGGAGACCACGTGCAATTTGAGCACGAGCAGCTCGGCGAACCTGCCTTGGAAGAAGTACCGTGGCTTGTTCGAACGCCTCGTCGAATCTCAATCTCCGTCAAGGACAGGAATTCAAGCAACTAGAAGAGAAGACTTCGTCTCTCACCATCTCGGAAGAGGCAGTCACCAGAGGAAATGCGTGGTCGCTACGTTGACCACTGGATGGGAAGACCGGAGGCGAATTCCTGCGATTCAGCGGTGCACCGTCTTCAACTGAACCAGATGAGCCCGAGGGTTTACATCGAAGAGGTATGTTGGAGGCTTATTTTGAGTGCGAAAGTATAACGACTTTTACCGTATTGGGGATTTGTACCGCAGAGATGGTTGGTTCACACACATTAGCGACTGTGAGCACTCGCCTCACTTTCTTTCTCAGATCAGACAAGCGTCACTATTTAGCATCTGTGCATGAATTGTCGGATAGTAGGTACTGCTAAATAACTTACCTTTATGAACTAACAGATTGCATTTAATGATGTCATTTACCTCATTCAATGCCCTTTTCGGCATGCACTATTATTGTCCTAAGGGAAAACAGGCCTTATAAAATACTGGATTTTATTGAACAGTGAGAATACTTTCTCGTCAAGATGTATTACAGTTATATTCAAGGCAATGGTCATACACAATTTTCGTCCCGAGAGATCAATACGTCAAAACCTTTGTTAGGTAATTCGGCTACAGTTTTGCCAAATGGGTCATCAGCAGTCTGCTTCCGAAACTTTGGCAAACACGAAGTTAATGTCCGACGCTGTAGAGAAAAACCAAATATTGCAGAGTTACTAGAGTTACTGAATTGTAGCAGCGGGAAAAGATGGTCGCCTGACAATACACATCATAGTTAGGCTGATCTCGTTCGTACATTTGACATTATGTGTACACATTTCATATTCAAGTAGAGTGTAATGTCCTCGATGTAGTAACCACGTGAACAGAAGAATAAAACATGTAGTAAGATAACCGTATCATCGCAATTCCATTTTATTTGTATAGTTTAAGGGAATACAGTTACAGCACACTGACCAACCTGTTTATGCAGGCCCCTGAAGATGAAGCAGTCAGGCCGGCTTCCAAAAGCGGCCCCACCAACACCCAGCATAGCCTAGGATATGGCAGCGAAGTTTCAGGCCAGCCTAGCAGCTTGTACGGAGCTTCAGCGTGGGCGCTGCCACCCGGTTCCTTTCGCTGCCATAAAGTGGGTCCCGGAAAAGAGCGCCTTCTCCTGGTAAGTGGAACTGTGTGTATTTCGGTGAACTGCGGCCCATTCCAATTATAACTGCATAATAACAGTTATGAGATCCGGAGTGCCGAAGCGAACCTGAACCCAATTTTTGCGAAGCTGAACCCCCACTCGATCTGATACTTTCGAAAACGTCCCTGAACCTGTACGGAACCCGAACTGCAAGAAGTATCGGTCCAGAACAAAGCGGTTCAAATGTTACGCTTAGGCAGCTACCGGCATGGCATCATTGTTGAAATTTGTACCGACCTTCGCGTTCATTATTTTTATATCGTATTGAGGCTTCTAAGTACAGCCAAGAAGGTCATTTCTAATAACATTGAAAATATGTGCTGGTTAAGTTTACGAAACTGAAACCGGTAAGCACTAAAGGAATATGTACTAACGACGTAGGATAACGGGCAATATTTTCCTGTTTAGTCATACTGTTCACCCCCTGCTGCGCACTTTTACAGGAAGTGGAGAGTGAATAATGTTTTCAACACTAACACACATTTCACAACGGTCAACTAAAAATTCATGCAACTTAATGCAAATGGCTATAAATGTACGCTTCAAGATCGCAACTTTTTCTCCTAAGTTGTTCCATAAGTTTATCGCGTCATGAAACTAAAAAAACTAAACAACTCAGTACGGCTTCCTCGTTGGTGGCACCAGGAGGGTGCTATTGCTCCTGTAGGACTGCTTTATTAATCTGTTTTTCATTTTTAAATTCTCATGCATTATCTGAAGAATTGTCTCAATCGGCAGATCTGCCGTCTTAATTTCACTAATTCAAAATAAGAAATATGCT
The DNA here is from genome assembly GCA_013339685.2 of Hyalomma asiaticum. Classification (NCBI taxonomy): domain Eukaryota; kingdom Metazoa; phylum Arthropoda; class Arachnida; order Ixodida; family Ixodidae; genus Hyalomma; species Hyalomma asiaticum. The sequence goes on from JABSTT010001861.1 coordinate 46,338, forward strand.
CTGGCCTTGCTGTATAACTGCCAGGATGTTGGAATAAGCATTCATATTATTGAACTTTTTATGTTGAATTAGAGAATAAATCTGGTCGCGTGACAGACCTCAGCCGTAGCTGCTGCATTTCCATGGCGCCTAAATGTTGAGGTCCCTCTGCTGTTCGATTTCAGCGCACGTTAAAGAACTCCAGCTGGTCAAAATTTTCTCAGCCCGCCACTAAGGCGTCCCTCATCATATCTAGTTTTGGGGCGTTATACGATGCATTAGGCGTAAACATATGCAAATACTATGTATGACCGGGTGCTCTGTGAAGACGCTTTGTGAGTACGCGTTCCAGGCACCTCTGTCGCACGTCTAGTGGTGCTACGCGAGCGCTCCATGCCTCCTCTCGGATGGCCTTGGTCGTTAAGTGGACCGCACTTCAGTCTCTGCACTAATGTTCATTGGAAGCGTGAGGTGTCTGCGTTATCGCGCCCCTCGCATTTTGAACGACTCTTAAGGAACGCCTTAAGTAGAGGCTGGGAGTATAAAAAGAGAGAGCAATGAAAAGAGGAAAGGTAACACATGTTTCACGTTTGCACAGCATGTGAATTCACTGTTTCGGTTGCCGCGGTGTTAAGATGGTTACGGTGCTTCGCTGCCGACCCAACACACGCGGGTTCCACCGAGGCTGCGGCTGTAAAATTACAATGGAAACGAAAATAGTAGAGGCCCGTGCGTTGTGCGTTGTCACTGAATGTTAAATAATCGCACGTAGTGGAAATTTCCGGAGCCCTCCAGTGCGGCGTGCGTCGTGATCATATCGTGGTTTTGGCACGTACAATCTCCCGAAATTATTAATTCACTGCGTCGATTTTGATAACTGAGGAATTCCTATTATATCTCCATTCTCAGCACGGCCCTCGTGCAAACGACGCACACTGGGTGTAGACTAGACACAAAAAAGCACTGCACTTCCCACTAGATCTATCTATCTATCTATCTATCTATCTATCTATCTATCTATCTATCTATCTATCTATCTATCTATCTATCTATCTATCTATCTATCTATCTATCCCTTTTATTGCCAATTTTAACGTGATACTGCACTACGAAAAATTCTGCCGTGTTACACATTGTGACATGAGACTCTCCGTGAATTTTTTTTTTTTGAAACAGCGCTTTCGATAGTTTTCTTCGAATTCCACTGTTATGAGATATTGAACGATCCTCTTTCTCAACATTTCCATGCTTTCCGGCTCGAAATTATCGCTTTTCAATGAACCGTGTAAATAGCTGCTTTTCCACCTATTGATGAAACTCGCGGACGCACAACACTCTCGGTGTAGTACATAACTGTAAAAAAAAACAAAAACGATTACATTGAAGTTACAAAATACAAGCTCTTGCGCCATTTTGTACATAGCCCCAAATACGTGAATATTCCCTGCTACTGGGCGGCTGCCTTTCCTACCTTCCCGCCTAGTGATTGCCTTAAGGTTTCACTTACCAGGAATTCTACCAAGACCAAGTTGACGTTTCATTTTTTTTAATCTCTCAGGTTGGCGCACTTAAGTGAATAGCAAGCAGTAAACGAGTCAAAGATAAAGCAGCCTAATTTGTCGAACCGGTTCCAGAGCCATCATAAAATTTTGTTTCTCCAAACCCGAACCAGAACCGATATCACATCCTTTTACACACTGTGGTTATGACGTCCTCCAGTAATATATGGTTAAGTCTGTCTTTTGTTCAATAATGGATACCGGCTTCTGTTCGTGGGTGATGCGGGCAATGCACTTTCATGACAGCAAAAAATGTCTTTCTTCACTTTAGAACACAACAGGTTCTTGCTATTACATGGCGAACCGTTTGGCATTGTCATCCTTGATTTTCTGTTTATTCAAGGCGGTCAAGGGTCCTCAGAACAGCGAGAGAAACACCTGACTTTGGCGTGTCGGTGCACCGCTTAAGGGACCCCATCTGCCCGAAGCTTCTGCAGCTGCTGCTTAAGGAGGCGGTGCAACGTTGACGCCTGTCAGTGGAAGCAGGTGTTTCCAAAAATGGTGAGCACCATTGTGAATGTTGCTGAGAAGTAGCAGCGAGGAATAACACAGCACGCCCAACTAATTTAAACACTATGCAGGACCTCGTTGAAGCATCCGGTGACGCTCTCCTTTATGCTCATGGAAGAAAAAGCAGCGTGTCCATCAGGGTGCCGGAGTGCATCGATGAATGGCCACATGCGCTGTGTCTCAAAGCGTCACGGATTGTAGTGTTTATATAAATGTAATATGTAAATTTTAACAGTAACTTCCATGTATTTAAGGACGAAAATTAAATGTATGTTGCGAAAACGGTGTTCGTTATTTTAGATAAGTATTTGTTTTTGACCTGTTTTATGTGAGAAAATGCCTACTCATATGCCGACCCCATGCTAATGTTAGAGTTGCAGAAAACGGCAACCTGCTAACACTCATACACAACTGTGGCAGCAATACTGCAGCTGGTGAATTCTGATGATGGTATACTTATTAGAGGTATACCGATACTTATATAGGATATATCGTTCATCATTATGTCTTGATACGTGATGAGTTTGGAAGCGCCTTCGATGTGAACTCGCATTGTGTTTCTTGTTTCCTTTTCGCTGTCATGTGCTAATTGATTACGTCGGAACGGGATCCGCGCTTATATTGTAGGGTTGTCGGTTTGGAAGCAGCGCACTTTCACATAAATTACTGTAATGACGAGAAAAATAAGTTTATCGCTACTTATTGCGCTTCACAAAGAAGCTTGATGCACTGCAGTGATCGTGCGGTTCATACTCCATGTGATGTATTCTGCCTAATTTTTCTAACTTTATTACTCATGTCTGCACATTGCTTGTGGCATATAGCACATGCCGACACATTCACCGAGGTTGAACACATTAGGTTGTTTACACAAGAGAGCAATATGTTTAAATAAGACAAATATTTAGTAATGCCTTTATAAGTTATTACGCTGATGTGGTTATAGCACCAGAATAATTCATGGTAGTTATGCGAAGTCGCGAGGCATATGGCGTTATGGAGTAACCGCCGTTATTCATGTGTTCGAACAGATGTATTAAGGTTGCTCTGAAGCAGTAAGATTATGCACTACGTGTAATGAATTTAAGTAATAGTTTATTTCAAAGAGTAGTCCTTCCTTATGCTCACAAAGTAGAATGGCTGAACTTTTCTGGTTCCACAGAAGTGAAAAGGGCACTTGAGCTTGTTGTCAACCCACTACGCTTGCGCTCGGCTTGTGATAGTGATGGCATATCTCTAGCGTTCTCGAACGTCGGCATATAAAGCAGCAGGCATAAAACAACCTAAAGAGAAGGGAAGCGACAGCGAATAGATGCTCCGAACTTCGTGGAGCTTTCACCTTGGCTGAAAGGGCACTTTACATCTCTCCTGTCCATGGCTGCATCACTGCGATAAGGGGGAACGACCAAGCAGGTTAGTTCTGTATACCGATGGAGGCGAAGACAAGTTAAACAGGCCGGCAACAACAACAACAACAACAACAACAACAACAACAACAACAACAACAACAACAACAACAACAACAATAATAATAATAATAATAATAATAATAATAATAATAATAATAATAATAATAATAATAATAAACGGCGATGACGACAACAAGAACGTCCGTCAGGGGACCTAAAATGGACTGATAATGATGAGGTTGAAACTTCGTGGGTGCTTTCTTTCTTTTCTTCTTTGTTTCTTTCTTTCTGTCCATGTGCCGCTTTTTATTCCTCCGTTTCGTTGTGGCCGTCTTCCTTCCGCTTGGTATTTCCCTCTACATTGTTCTTTTTTACCCCTTCCTTACAGTCCTTCTTTCTTTCCTACTTTATTTCGCCTCTTTTTTAGACATTCTTGAAGATCTACGAGTATCCTGTACAACTTCAAACAGTTTTCATGCATCAGCCCCGAGTCTTTTATCAGTCCTACTGGCTGTGGTTTTGCACTGCTCAGGTGGTCTACGAGCAGGCACTTATTGGCCCCCTAGAAGTTCAATAGTGCGATGTTTCTCCAATTCGTGAAAGAGAGAACCGTCAAATTATATGTGATAGCATATATCCGAACAACGCTAGAATATGCCTCAGAATATATTAAACTGTCTATTAAAAAGCCATTTAGATTACTTTTATAGATGACAGATGCTTCGCAAATAAACGAAAAATAAGCAATGGGCTTCTTTCTGGAAGTTTTAACTCGACATTTTCACTTAGACTTCCTCCTTTCTTATCTGCAGTCTTGGCAGAATTTTCGGCTGTTGTTATGGCCCTACGAAAAAAGGTTCAGCAACCTCATCCGTCGTAATTGTCACAGATTCTTTACTTTTATCTTTGGCTCTTGCTGCAAGCAGTGATTCATGCATATTACGTACGTTTCAAACCCTTGTCTCTAGTTATGCATCGGTAATTAGATTGGTATGGGTGCCTGGCCCCAATGGAATTATAATGAATGAAACGGCAAACAGCTTGGTGAGAGCATCTTTTAGTGTTCCAGTTGTGTAACTACTTCCAGCATCAGTGCTCATAAATGCTGCAAGATTTAGGAGAGCTGTAAGGGAAGAAGCAAGTAATTCATTATTGACACATTTGAATGAATATCGACAGCTCTGATTCGGTTGGAATAGACATGCATTCATCTCTAGAGAACTTGAAGTTGCTTTTACGAAATTAGGCTGTCAAACTCAAGAACTAAACCTTTATATGCACAGAGCTCGGATGGCCCCGCCCCCTTTGTGTCCATATTGTGTCGAATTTATCGATTATTTCCATTGTGGTGATCAACAATGACAAAGGTATTTTCTCGGAGAAACGCAGCGCTGGTGCTAGGGGCGGAGGACGAGGACAACAAAGGGGAAGAGGGCGGTCAGATTAGAATAGCCGGCCTGCAGCAAAGGCGTTGTGTCTGTCTCTCTTCATTACACCATATATTCATTTTTTCCTAAAACGCAGCCATTTTTCCTCATTGCAAAAAAACACACATCGCAAGCCTCTTTTATATCGGATTGGTTTGGACTTCTCTTTCTCTAGTATTCTTTCTGTGGGAGCATCCTCATTAGGGCATTGTCACGTAGGTTTATGCCCTACTGTTGCTATATTTATAATTGATCCAAGACTCTCTATTAATAAATTCGTGCTCTTTATTTTTAATTCATTCAGATTATCCTGTTCTCGTTGGTATGTCACAGTACTTCACAGGTAAACCTTTATAATTATCGCATCTTCGCCAATCCCCGAGGGTTGGTATGTGACAGAGTTAAGGCTGCAATAACAACAGCGACAACTATCTAAGCTCGACCAGCTCGGAATCGCAGGCAGAAGTCATAAGACGTAGCCTGTTTAGACGTGTATTCGTCTCGCAAGCACAATAACTTACGTCGAAGATAGCTACGCCAGGACAATGCGGCCTCCGAAACTAGCTTCGAAGACGCAGTTCGTCGAAGGAACACTTCGGCAAAAGGTGGACCGGGACATGGCGAGGGCAGAGGCAAAACAGCGCGGCTCTTCAGCGAAACGCCAACGTCGGTTCGCACAGGTGAGTCTTAGAAGTCACAGCGACGCCAGATTAGTGGGATGCTTTTGCTACTGCAAGAAATAACCTTTCTAGTCGAAGATAGAACTCATACACCAATGACCCGGTGGCAGAGCTGTGTCATATTCATTGGGATATGAGTAGTACATTTCCCATATGTACCTGTCCCTATTATTCGATAGGCAAGAGTAAAGCATCGATTGATTGATGGTTTCTGGTGATGTACGCCCCAAAACCACGATATGATTTTTAGAGATGTCGTATTGGGGAGGGTTCCGGAAGTGTTGTCCACTTGAGGTTCTTCAACGCGCACTTATATCGCACAGCGCAAGGGCCTCAACAATCTGCCTATGGCGAAATGCAGCCGCCGAGGCTGGGATGTAATGCTGTGAACTTGAGATCAGCAGACGATTCCAATGGCCATTAGAGTGGAGTGGTTGGGTGGAGGGTATTACGTCACTCTTTCCCTAGGGACATATCTATGTTGAACTTTACGTAGCTTGCTGCTCATCCGAAGACACGGTTTGGATTCCCGGACGTGGTGATCTTATTCTGATTCAGGCGAAATGCAATCGCAGAAGCGTACTTGGAGTTGGGCACAAGTTAAAGGTAATCGAAATAATCTACAACTAAATATGACACGTACAACTGCGTTCAGCGAATTTGTAGCGTGTATATTTACGAGTAATGCCGCTTTGTCCCTGTTACTAATGGATTACTCATGCAACATTGTTTACCATCTCCGCAGTGGTTTCTCGCGGGAGTTGTCCACATCATACTGGCTCCTCAGACAAATCTAACAGGCGCGACTTGACGATGTCAGTAGTGACTATCTCCCATACGTGCTCGGAATCCACGTGAGAATGTCAGCTGATCCGAAAACCGCGGCTGCGGCGAATACATGGAAGCTTGGAGGCCTGTTTCCACGTAAAAAAAAAAAAAAGGCGAAAGAAAGACGTATTCAGTGCTCTTATCTGAATCAATGTGTCGCACAGCTTTTTTCGGAACGTTTGATTAACTTTGTGCAAGTAAAAACCAAACGCACTCTGCTGCAGTATGTTGCGCTTGTATACCAATTCTCCTGATATATTTTTATTACTCTGCACGACTGAAAACGACCTGATGTATTTGAGTTCCCTTGTGACGAGCTATTCCAAAAGGCCAGCGTGAAATTATTTTGTAATAGGCCTACCAGGAGCAGGATATGTTATTGTAACTGACGGGGCAGTCGATGATGATGATGAATATGATGATTCCCAAATCGTGAGTGGAAACTTCCCGCTGTCTCTAAAGCGATAATAATATTCGCTGTATCAAGAGGCACAGTGGTATTTCAATGTTGTTCTCCCACGTATATGAACAGTAATTGGAGTTGGGCCTGTTTTAATTTATTTCCATGAAATATGATCAGTAAGCTTCGTGATCTCCAGGACTTCGCGGCACTTACCCCATCGATATCGACAAAGGGGATAAAGGCTGGGTGTGCACTATGGATATCTATGTGTTGCCTTCGCTGCTACTTTTGCTCGTGGAGCCAATCATATATGCGCCAATATCAAGGAGACCTGGCCGCAAAGAGAATATTTCTACAGGTGTTGTGAACAACGGGAGAGAAACTAATGTTAAATTACAATGCTCTTTCGATTTATGGTAAGCGCAGTTGCGAGTTTCGAATTTCGGTGTACGGTTTCACAAAGGTTTCGCGTTACATTGTTTCCAGCGTGTTCACTGAGTGTGAGAGATATTTTGTCCGTTTCGTTACACCAAGGCCAATAGCCAACCACTGTGACAGAAGCAACGGCAGCCTGTATGGAGCGCAAGAATGGGTGGTCTGAAGCAGCAACATCATTTGCTCTCTGCGGTCAATGCCGCTTTAAGAGCCATCGCGATGTGTTCGCCTCGCGTGAGTAACCACTGCCTAGAAGGTGACTCTCGTTATTACAGTTATCGATGAGAAGTAGTAAATGTCAAAGAGTCAACTGATTCCGTCACTTTGCAGGGCTACCCTGATGCAGCCCTTCGAGCCTCTCCTGCTGGTGCCCGCTTGGGGCAGTGGCGGCTTCAAAAATGTGTCTTTCTTTGTCGATGATGGAACCTGCACGCTATTTTCTGTAATGGGAAGCGGAGCGAGATGTTAATCGAGAGCGTATCTCCGCATCAGCATCTATCTGTCGGACTATGACAGAAAAATATACGGCGGATACAGCGTATGACTCAAATCTATACGACCACAATATGCAGCGTATGCATATCGTGACCCCAAAGTGAACGATACGGTGTCCAGATGTTTATTACTATTCTGAACAAAGGGTGGTATAAACGCCCAATCTGTTTCTCTTATTTCAAGCAATGTTTGTTTATTTTTGTCTCATTCTGATTCTAAACTGTTGTGCAAACCGGACACCTGTTAGCATGCACACGATTATCGGCGAAAGCTAATAATAAGGAAATGTCATACTTTCGTTGTTCGGAGAATAAAAACAGAAATTAAAAAATTTCTTTCCCAGCTTGGTCTGGTGGTGCCAACGTGGACGCGGCCCACCTCGGCCTAGGAAGGCCGAGCTTCAGGACCAATAGTCAATAAAGTTTCTCTCTCTCTCTCTCTCTCTTTATACTCGAGGCAGGCTCTCATCAGCTTTAGAATCTACGGTTCTTTGCGCGCTAACATGGTTCTGGCAGAATTCTCCAAAATAAGACATGGCATTTTTATGGTTGATGCTTTCCGCAAGCATGCGGTAATAAATTACGGTGGAATGGGCAAGATGGAAGCGGTAAAATTGTAAAGTCGTTGGGTAGGGGGAAGTTACCTTCAAAAAATAACATACGGTTAATATAAACTGAATTATATTTGAGAAATGTTGTATTACCTTTACCTTTTCGTGAGACGTCTTTTTCATGTTTGCAACCTATTTTTTTTTTGTGCCAGTGAGTAGCTAACTCTCTACCAGTTTGTAATGCAGTACGGAGTATGCAACACATGAGGTGAATATGCGACATCAACACCCGAAAGAATTGGCGGGCGTACTTCGGTTGGCGTGGTGTAATGCAATGCACGGGTCCTTTATAAGGATCCATACTTGCGGTTGAAGTTTGAAAAATGAAACTGGGTCGGTGCGGCAAGGCAGGTCACTTGAAGACCCCCTCCCCCCTTGCCACCGCTTTGAATCCGCCACTGCGTTGCAAATTAAATAAACAAATAAATAATTAAAAATAACCCATAATACACAAATAATGCATAATTACAATAATTAGAAAATAAATAATTTATCAAATAATTAATGTGCTCGATTAGACCCAGGCCAGTTATCCCTGTAGTTCGTTATGGTCAGGCGTGTTCAATAGCGGAAACAACTACTTTTTGACGTCGCTAGAACACTGGGCATTGGTGCTTTTAGAAAAAGGCGAATGTAATGGCCGAGCAACGAATTGACCGAGTGATATGCCCTCCTGTGTACCGCCTTAGACGCTGTGGCTTAGCTGCTTATTTGCTGTTATGAATTAAAGAAAGGTGTAGATATTTATCGGGAACGTTTCTTGAATCATCCTTTAGCGTCTAGGACAACTTGAAAAGGGCACACGCGCCTACGAATGCATTTTTGCAAGCCGTTAAGAATGGCCACCACCGCAGCGACTCCACTACTCTTGCCGGCTTGCGAGGTCCCGTGCAAGCAATGCGCGATTCATCAAAACACACTCCCACAAAACGATGGTCGCTGCAGTGTATGTAGTCACCAAAAGCGTCACAAAGGCTTCAGTAGGAAATGCTGCGCTCTTCCGGTATGGAATAAAACGAGAGAAAACCGTCTATACCAATAAGGCACTTTACATCACCACCAACCGATGTCGCTTCGGTGTGCTCCTTGATTAAATGTATGCTGAGAGTACCGCACAACGCAGGTACGTGAACGTTAGGGCGCGAGAAATGCTAGGCGCTGCTCACAATTTTCTAGTTTTTTTGAACCAGCCAATCAGCGTGCACCAAAGACGGCATTCTGGCGATATCGCCAATGGCATTCGTTCTCAGAATACGGCGCGTAACGTTAACTTTATTCAACGGAAAGTTAACGAAATTCTGAGGGCTAGGGCCAGTAATGGCACGAAAATAGAACATGAAGTTGGCGGAAAGCGTCTTTCCCCGCACTTCTCCTTTAGCCTTTCGGTCCCCGATCCCTTTCCGTATACAAAGTAGCATGAAGGCGCCCGCATATGGGCTGGCAAAACACTTCGTTTTCGGTAAAAAAAATCTCTCTCTCCCTCTCTCACATACATACATACATACATACATACATACATACATACATACATACATACATACATACATACATACATACATACATACATACACAGCGAGAGAGAGAGAGAGACAATACAAAAGATGTCCTTCATAATGGAACCTATTAGGTTGTATATTGTAGAGGGAGAAGGCGTGTAGGCGAAAGGATGTGAAAGAGCCGCAGAATCACTCTTTTATCCCCCTGTGCATGTAATGCGGACTTCTCTAACTGCGATGAAAAGTGCCGACGAGTGAATGACGACATAAAGAAGCTGCTGATATGAAAAAAGCGATGATACCAATAAGCACTGTTAGCAGCCATAGAAGCGCTTGCGCGATTATATTGAATATCATTGCCATCAAAAGAGAAAAATGAAATTGCCAGACATAAAAAGGCACGACGGAGGTAGATGGAGCGCTAAGACAGCTGTGAGTGATTGCTTTAGTAAATGCCGTGATCAGGTGACATTTAATTAATTACTAATTGATCTGAGCAGTTTGAATATCAAACGTCATCACGTTGTCTGTGACCGCACAAATTTGGCGTAGTGATGTGCGTTTCAATTTCACAACAAGATGGTTGCGCGGGTGTGGTTCGAATAATTTATTGCCTGTACAAAATATCGGTGCCCGAAGTTACGAGACATATCGTTCGGAAGGCCCTTTTTCCCGTGGCTAGCCGGCTCATCGAGTGAGAGACGTAGAATAGGATAGCGGTAGTCAGCAGCGGCAGCCGTCAGAGCAGCAGCGGCGACTAATAGCGGCCAGCCAAGCGCACACACACACACACACACACACACACACACACACACACACACACACACACACACACACACACACACACACACACACACACACACACACACACACACACACACACACACACACGCACGCACACACACACACACACGTGCGTGGGCACGGCGGTGGAGCGTGCCTATAGCCACGCGGTGTCTGTTCATCGATTCAGGACAAGCAGAGATACACGGCGAAACTCGTTAGGCTAGGCCAGTAAAGCTCTTGCTCTAAAAAGAGAAAGAAAAAAAACACCTTCGTGACCGTGCGCAACTACACGCAGATCAGTAAAGGTGGCTCCACCACAGCCCGCTTCAGAAACTCTGATCGCGAGTCTGATGAACTAGGAGAGGTAGTGGTTGACACATGGCTGACAATTTTACGTTTTCGGGCATGGCTGCCTCTTTTTTTATTATTGTTTGTTGTTTTGTGGGGTTTAACGTCCCAAAACCGGCGCTGATTATGAGAGACGCCGTAGTGGAGGGCTGCGGAAATTTCGACCACCTCGTGTTCTTTAACCTGCACTCATATCGCACAGTACACGGGCCTGAACATTTCGCCTCCATCGAAATTTAGCCCACGCAGCCGGGATTCGATCCCACGACCCTAAGATCAGCAGCCGAGTACCATAGCCACTGGATCACCGCGGCAGGGCTATTTCTTTTTAATATTACATAGAAGAAAAAAAAAGAAGACGTTGTATACTCAAGCAGATGGAAAATTTGGAATCAGGCATATTAAAACAGATTTCAGGCGCGACTCTTCCCTGTAGCATTGGTATTCGAGGTTATTATATGCTAACAGCCGCCTACAGTCGTTTCATAAACTAGGGCGATGAAAAAGACGACCACGATGAAGCAGAAGAGGGAGACGGTGATGACGATGAAACAGAGGAAGCTCATGACGAAGGAAAAGGGGAAGAAGCAGAAAAACCAGCTACTGGAGGAGGAAGAACGGCAGGGGGTTGAGGAGGATGACGAGGAATAAAGTAACACGGAATGAGAAGAACGAGAAAGCGCGCCCGTGTGCTCTGGCCCTGCTCAGGCGTGGTTTTCCTTTTATTTTTTCTTTTAACACTCGAAGACGACGAAGACCACGTGCTATTTGAGCACGAAAGGCGTCGCTTAATGCACCTGTAATTCGGGTCCTACCACCTACTGCACACTTAACGGCGGCCAGATTTCGCTCGTTTACACTTGCAAAACAATTGCTATAGCCAGTATTGACGGTTTCTCGAGACTACACACATCTTTTATTCACCTGCCCTAGCAGATTATGCAACACAAGGGAGATGGAGGTTGGCATCACAAAACTACGTTGACGAATTCCCTGTTTATTATTTTTTATTTGCACAGGTCTGGTCTTGTTGCTTCCTCACTGCCCGTTCTGTAATGAGTAGGAAGCGATTCACCACTTTTTTATATCTTGTCCCCGCTTCAACATTCAGCGAAACACAATTCTCGATCCAATTATCCGCCAACTAGGCCTGGAATTTATTGACATGACTACTCTTTCGTTTGGAGGGTCAACTTTGGCGTACAGTCACAGGGATGTTTGTTTAGCAATTATAAAATGCCTAACTGAAACCAAAAGAGTTTTACGTTAATTTGCATCATCTGCGCTTCGAAAAACCACATATTTTCAACAAATCTTAAAGTCCAAACAGTATTGACCAATCCGCTGCATTGGGTATGCTCCAAATTACAGAGGAGAAGAAGAAGAAGCTCGGCCAACCTGCCTTCGGAGAAATATCCTGTATTGCTCAAACACCTCGTCGCATCTCAAACTGCGTCAAGGACAGCAAATCGAGTATTTCGAGGTGAAGACTTCGTTGCCCACCAGCTGGGAAGAGGCTGTGAGCAGAGGGAATGCGTCGTCTCGGCGTAGACCACTGGAAGCCAAGGTCGGCGGCGAAGAGTTCACGTGGCTCAGTGGTGCACCAACTTCAGCTGAAGCAGTTGAGCCCGGAGATTGACGTCGACCAGGTATGTTGGAGGCGTTCTTTTGGTGGGAAAGTATAACGACCCTTGCCTCTTTGGGGATTTGTAACGCAGAGATGGTCAATATACACAGATTAGCGGCTGTGAGCAACCCGCGTCTCTTTTTTTTTTAATGAGGCGTGCCTCACTATATAACATCTGTGCGCGCATTATCGGAAAGTAGGTATCGCTAAATAACATAGTTTTATGAAATAACGAATTGCAATTAATGACTTGTTTAGTTCATTGCATACCCTTTTCGGCAAGCACAGTTATTGTGCCGTGGTAAAGCAAGGCTTATAAAATGTTTTATATTGTTGAATATATATGAAATATATGCCGAGCGTTGTTGTCTATAGATGTATTACAATTATCCCCATGGCAATAGTCATACAAAACTTTCGTCCCCCAGACATCCAGACATTAAAACATTGGCTAGCTGATTCGGAGATCGAGTTCCCAAATAGGTCTTCAAGAGTGTGCTTCGGTAACCTCGGAAAAGTGAAGCTTAACGTTGTGACCAACGCTGCGCACAAAGCCCAAATATTGCAGGTTTACCAGAGTTACTGACTAGCAGCAGCGACAAAAAAAAAAAAAAGATCGCTCGACATTACACACTACGACTAGGGTGAGCGCATTTTGTACGTTTGTCATTATGTGCACACACTTCATCTTGAGCTACAGCGTAATCTCGTCGATACAGTCTTCACAATAACGGAATAAAACGTATAGTCTTTTTTTTTTATCGTTCACTCAGATTTCTCTGAGTCTGAGTCTTTGTTCCAGACAAGCATACATAAATATATGACTGAGGAGAAGGGAAAAAGAAGCCGCTCAGTCGTGGCTTGATGATGCTGCCTTCCCCCCATGTACTACATTGGTACTGCGGTATGCAAGGAACAGAAATAGTACAGGCACGAAAGTTCAAAACTAGAAAAAACACGGTGCACAATAAACTGGGCAATACTGCAAATACATTAAATCTCCAGATGCATTCAAAGCAAGTTGCGATCACAAAAAAACAATTACGGTAGCGAGGGAATGCACACATTAACTAAATAAGTTTCGAAGGGAGTTGAATGAGCGTTCTTGTATCGAGGTGTGAGAAAAGCCAAGCTTTTTATGCAGAGAAGGCAGTGTATAGCTTACGGTCTGAATAGTTAGTGCTTGAGTGAGGCACAGACCAATACTCGTGGTGCCATGTAAGGTAGTAAAGAATGTTGGTGTCGAGGTTAGCGACTTCTCATAAGAACAAAATGCCGTGTTCAATCTGTGATTTGTAGAGCTGTAAAAGACGACGCTGGTACATCTTGGATAAGTGCATGATACGATAGGTTGTAAACAGTGGTTCAGTGTGCGTTGTGTATGGCACGTCAGCAATCGCTGTGAGCGCATTTTTCTGCATTATGATCAGTTTACTAACTATTTGTGTGTGTTGTACAGCCCCATACCAAGACGCAGTATTTTAAATGTGATTCAAGCAGTGCGTGGTACAACGTAAGCTTTGCTTTTTCTGGCAATAAATGCTTAAATTTTCTCAAAACGCCAACTATACGTGCAAGCTTACTTTGAAGGTGTTCTATGTGACCATCCCAGAACATGAATTCATTAAAATAGACTCAGAACGTTCTAACGGTGTTAATAATTTCTATGGTATTTTCTCCTAAAGTGAGTGTAGCTCTGACAAAAATAGCTTGATTTTTTGCTCTGAAGAAGGTAGCTTCAGTTTTATTGGAGTTAATAAGGAGGGCGTTTTCAAGAGACTAAGAATGTAACTTATTTAAGACGATATTGGCCTGATTCTATAACTCATCTGCATTTGAACCTGATAAAAATAAGCTCGTGTCGTCTGCGCATATAATACATTGTGCACTAGTGACTATTTCTAAAAAAATATCATTAATATAAATAGTGAACACCAAACGACCAAGCAGGCTACCTTAAGGAACACCATCTTCGACTTTATTACAGGCCGAGTGGTGGTTGTAGAGAGCCACATACTGAGTACGATCACTCGATATTAGGTCCAATGAAACATCTCGGACACCCTAACCTGGAAGTTTTAAAAGAAAGGTTTTATAATTAATTCTATCAAACGCTATTGAAAAGTCCATAAATATTCCTAAAGTGATTAGTTCTTTTTTTTCTATATTATGAAGAACAGGTTATTTTTGTTTGAGCAGCGCAACATCCGCAGATGATCTCTCCCTGAAACCAAAGTGTGTACTGGTTATTAGCCCGTATTCTTCAAAAAAATTTGAGATACGCACATAAATAACTCTCTCTAATCCCTTACAATAATTGGTAAAAGAGATATAGGCCTATATATATCAAGGATTTCAGTGGCACCTCCTTTATGGAGAATAATCCCTTTCGCCTTTTTCATTTCTGATGCAAAGGTACCGGTGTTGAGGGACAAGTTATAATTATGCGTTAGGAGCGGACAAATGACATCCAGGACATGTAACACAGGTCTCATTGTCAGACGAAAAGCGTCCGCGCATTTGCTGATTTTCATAGATCTATATGTGGCTGACACTTCATCGCAATCACACTCGATAAGTGCCATGGCGTCATGTGCTCGATTTTTCACGTAATTAATCGTGCTAGGGTCATGCTCACTTTGAACAAGTCTGACAGTCGTATCATCGCAATTCCACTTTATATAAATTTTTTAAGCGAATACAGATAAGCACACTGACCAACCTGTTCCTGCAGGCCCGTGAACGTGGTGCAGTCAGGCCGGCTTCCAAAAGTGGCACCGCCAGCACCCAGCAAAGCGCAGGTCATAACGGCAATGTCTCAGGCAAGGCTAGGAGCTTGCATGTTCGGGGCTTCAGCGTGGTTGCTGCCAGCCACTTCGCTCACTTCGCTGTCGTAAAGTGGAGTCCTGAAACGTGAGGCTTCATCAGGTAAGTGGAACAGTATGTATTTCGGTGAGCAGCAAAAAAAATTCCACCTACTCCAGCTATAACTGCCTAATACCAGTTATATATGTAAGGTCCAGGTTGTCGAACCGTACTTTAACCTCTAACTAAACTTAGAGAACAGCTCCTGAACGGTATTTTAGGGGCGAAGCTCCTCTTACTCTAACCTTGTCACGCGTCAGGCGTCGGTCGTCAGTCGTCAGGCGTAACCAGCGTGCCGGGAGCCACGCGCTCGCCCTCGCCGCGTGCCTCCCGGCGCATGCCTCTCACTCTCTCCCGGCGCGTGCCTCTGCTATCTTGTGAGAGACAGAGACAGAGAGAGAGAGCGAAAGGCGCGCGTTGTCTATGGAAACGCTCTTTCTTAGAGGAATGCTACCAGCTCGCAAAGAAGGAGAACGCGCCCTCACCCGCGAGAGACAACGTTGGCGCAGGCAGCGTCTCCTAGTGAGTCCGCCGCGGTGGTGTAGTGGTTACGGTACTCGGCTGCCACCCAAAATACGCGGGTTCGATCCCGTCAGCGGCGGTCGGATTTTCGATGGAGGCGAAAATGCCAGGGGCCCGTGTACTGTGCGTTGTCAGTGCACGTTAAAGAACCCCAGGTGGTCTAAATTTCCGGAGCCCTCCACTACGGCCTTTCTCTCCTCTCTATCTCTTTCACTCCCTTTCCCCCACCGCCACGTACGCTTAGCCGTGCTCCCTACATGGGCTGCAGAAATTAGCGTCCTTCCTAACGGAACCACAATCTCCTAGCGAGTTTCTTCATTGAGAAATACCGACTGCTCGCGTTGGAGAAGTGTTCACCGGCAACCCATATATATATATATATATATATATATATATATATATATATATATATATATATATATATATATATATATATATATATATATATGCACTGGATCTTGACATGCAATGAAGTGCCGGTGGGAGATTTCACTTGTGCATAGTTGAACCATGAGGATTCGTAGCATGCGCGTTAACTAAATTAATCCGGAACTCGGCACGATCTACGATGAACCTCCCGAGCTTCGCCCACTCATCATCATTCACTCCGTGGATATGCTGTAATTTTTTTTACAGGACTTTGGGGTCCCCGTCTGCAGGACAGTTGAGAGAATTCACCGTATTGGTATCCCGGCCTCGGCGACTGCATTTCGATTTAGGCGAAATATTGAGGCTCGTGTACTGTGCGATGTCAGTGCACGTTAAAGAACGTGCACTGACACTGAATTTCTGGGGAACTACGTTCCAAAACCAACTGTGATTAGAGGGACGCCGTAGTGGAGGGCTCCGGAAATTTTGACCACCTGGGGTTCTTTAACGTGTACTGACATCGCAGAGCACACGGGCCTCAACATTTCGCCTCCATAGAAATGCAGCCACCACGGCCGGAATTTGATCCGCGGCCCTCGGATCGGACCGTAGCCGTAGCCACCGGGACTGGGCTCTTAAAAATAAGAATAAGAAATTGCAGGTATCTCTACAGCGAGAAAGATAAAATCGAAGAAATCGATAAAGGCAATGAAAGGTTAAAAAGACCTACTGACATTGCCGAACATTTCCACTTTTGAATCACTTCTTTCAATCTGTGTTTACTAACAACACAAATTCGAATACAGGCGACCACTTAGAGTATATTATATGTTATCCTTAGAAAAACTGGTAATTAAACAAGGGGGAGTGTTTCCACAACTGCTGAATCTAGATGAAAGAAAAAAAAAACCTTGCGGACCGGTTTGCCCCCCCATTTCTGAAAAGATGTGTTGAATGGATGTACTATTACTTACAAGTAATTTTCGAGGAATTGTTATATACGCATACGTTAACCGTTGACTTTCGCAGCCGCATAGTTATGTCGGTGTACAAAGGCGGTGATCGCACACCTGCAAATAATTACCGTGCCATTTCCCTCAAACGTATCACTTGTAAGCTTCTAAAGCACATTATCGCAAAATACATTTTATAACTTCTAGAACAGAATAGTTTAATTCAGTCATCGCAGGATATCTTCCGTTCTCGACTCTATACCGTTATACAAGTAATCAAAGTAGTTCATTATCTCACTGCAACCTTAGAAGAGAAGCGCCAAATTGGCGTCATTTTTTATTGATTTCGCAATCGTTCTTGATGGAATGCCCCGAGATAAGCTAATCATTATACTGGGGCAAGTAGGTATTGACGAAATTCCAGCGCTTTGGGTACATGACTACTTAGGTGATTGAACACAAGCCGTAAGTTTAGATGGTAGCCTGTCGATTCCAGTCCAAGTGCTTTCAGGTGCTCCTCTGCGTTCGGTTTTGGGTGTATTGTTATTTCTTATATTTATATCAACAACATCTCTTCTGTTCTTGAGAAACCAGTCTCAAGCTTTTAGCAGATGACTGCCTAATTTATTCCGCAGTAACTAATGTTCAGGATCTGCACTGGATCAGTCGTTTGGACAATGGCGTTGTGCGGGACACGAGCGCGGCTGGAAATCAGCAGACAGAAGCGAGGGAAGCATCCCTGAAGAACAAGCAAAAGAAACTAAAGTGATCGCACAGCCTCAACGGCTCGGTTGCGCATCCTCGCACCACTTCCCTTTCCCGCACACAATGCGATTTATTTATTTATTTATTTATTTATTTATTTATTTATTTATTTATTTATTTATTTATTTATTTAAACTGTTTATCTGTTGCGGATGTTACAGGAAGGGCAGAATGAACAAGGTTTTCAACACAAGCATTTCACAACGGTCAACTAACAATTGAGAGGATATTAATAAAAAATAGCTGTCATTTAACCCTTGAAGATCGCATGTAACGTTCTCCTGCACAGCTTATTTTGGTAGGCTGTTCCATAAGTTAATGAGGTCAGGAAAAAAGAAAAACAAAACAAATCAATAGGGGTTCTTGTTACTAACGGTTCTCGCAACTTTTGTACTTTGGAGGTACTAGTGAAGGTATACGGAAAGGGTTAAGGAAAGCTTATAGCGATCACGTTTTCGCAATAAGTAAAAGCTTTCGCGCGCAAACAAAGAGAGCATTGAATAGAGGAAAGGCACCAGATATCTGGCGATTACGCAGCATGCGAATCCACTGTTTAGGCTGCGGCAGTGTTGTTGTTGTTATGTAGGGGTTTTACGTCCCAAAACCAGTTCTGATTATGAGAGACGCCGTAGTGGAGGGCTCCGGAAATTTCGACCACCTGGGGTTCTTTAACGTGCACTGACATCGCACAGCACACGGGCCTCAACATTTCGCCTCCATCGAAATGCAGCCGCCGCGGCCGGGATTCGATCCCGCGACCCTCGGATCAGCAGCCGAGTACCTTAGCCACTAGACCACCGTGGCGGGGCATGCGGCAGTGGTAAAATGGTCACGGTGCATCGCTGCTGACCCAAAACAAGCGGGTTCGACCGCTGCCGCGGCTGTAAAATTACAATGGAGGCGCGAATAGCAGAGGCCCATGCATTGTGCGCTATCAGTGGACGTCAATTAATGCCAGGTGTCAGAAATTTCCTGAGCCCTCCATTACAGCGTGCATCGCAATCATGTCGTGGTTTCGGTACATACAGCCCTAAGAATTATTACTATTTCGATTTCGATAACGCAATTTATTACATCACCATTCTCAGCCCGTCCGTGTTACAAACGACGTACACTGGTGTAGCCTATAGACACATAAAAGCACTGCACTTCACACTAGATGCATTTATGACGTATCCCTCTCTCTCGCTTTTATCACTAATTTATACGTGATACTATAGGACGTATAATTCTGCAGTATAACAAGTGGTGACATGTATCAGATTATGCGTGGATTTTTTTTTTTTTTTGCGAACCAAGTTCGCGAGAGCTTTCATCCAATTCTATTTTATTCGATATCAAACGATCTTTCTTTTTCTGTTTCAACATTTCCTTTTCGCTTTTCAAAAATCCTTGTCAATTCCTGCCGTTTTAGTCATTAGCTGTATAATTACCAGTAAAATGAAATGCTAGCAAGAGGGAACTCGTGGTCAGATTCATCGAAGATCAGCAACAGCTGACTATTGTTGAATTCCAATGGCGGAGTCGGAGCAGCCGACTGACTCCGCGAGCGAGCACTCGACTCTGGCGTAGAGCAAATCCTCCAAATCCGCGATTGGAACGGAACCCGCGCTGCTGGAGCAAGGCGGAAGCTGCGAATTACCCACGATACCTTGCGCGTGGTCTCTTATACAGAACATCCTCTCAAATTCCCGCTCGTAAGCGTAAGATTCAGCGTCACTGTCAGTTTTCGAGGAATCACTCGTGCGGGAACTTGAGCTTTCCGACTCGGAGCTGTCGCTATCGAGTAGCAGAAGCAATGCCGCACGCTTTGCCGAGGCACCCGAGCAGCCCATGCCGTCCGCCATTACCACAACTGGCGAATCGCGACCGGCGGCGCCGCCGCGCCCCCAAGCAGGCAAGCGTGTTAAAGGAAATGCGTCACGCAGAGTTCCGGTCCACTCTGCCGATTTTGGCGGAGCAGCGTTTCCTGCTCCACGAGCAACTCCCGCTCTGAATCCCCTCTGGCTCTCTCATTGGAACTCTCGACTCCCGTCCTCACTCTGTCATTGGAACACACTTGCTCCGAAAGGAGCAGAAAAACTTGCTCCGACTCCGCCATTGGAATTCAACATATGTATGCCATATGAGGGCACTTTTCAGCATGCCTGCTCTGGCGATTCTCACTACGTTTCACTCGTTTCTGCAGTAATATCGATCGCTATTTTTGACCTGCCTATCAGCTTTTCCACATTCTGAGAGAAATTGCGGACGCACTACGCACTCAGTGCAACACATAAAAAACAAAACTAAAACAATTACACCAATTATAAGGTATACCATTAAGCAGAAACCGCATGTACGTGATTTTGTGCGCGATCGCGACGAGCGGCGCGACCGATATGCCCGTCGCACTGCTCGTCGCCTGAAAAATCAAACCCCATGCAAGCGACGGCTCGAGCGATTCACCAAGCGACGGCTCCCCGGTGTTGCCAGCTACTTTGTACCAAAACGAGGGTGATGCACGCAGTAATAACATAAAGTCGACTGTTCAGCCGTGCAAAGTAACATTAAGTAGGTTTGGGTGTATTGTACTAGTTTTATTTTCTTTTGGCGTTCGGCAATTGCTGACAGTTGTTTGCAAGCGCGCTCGTGTGAAAACCGGCAGTGCGTCACTCACGTAACACTTGTACCGGCCGGCTTCTTGCGATTGGCTGTCGCTCGTACGACTTCCGGGCGACGAACGACCGAGCGATCCACCAAGCGACCCGTCGCGCGACGGCCAATTTCGTCGTATATCGCGTCGCTCGTCGCGGTCGCGCACAAAATCGCGCACATGCGGTTTCGGCTTTATTCTCGAAATTGTTGTGTTCAAAATGACGGATGATGCTGCAGGCACACATTCAACAATCACTGCACTGCACATTGGATGAATTTATGACGCAGTGCTTTAAGATTTCACAACGCAAGCTCTAGCGCCATGTCTACAAAGCACGAAATACGTGAATATTCCCTCCTACTCGCCGGCTCCGTATGGTACCTTCCGGCCTTATAATTGCCTTAAGTTTTTAGATACAGACAATTCTACTGTGACATGTTTATTATTTTTCAGGCTAGCACATTTAAGTGAGTAGGAAGCAGTAAATGTGTCAAAAATAAATTAGCCTACTTTGTCGAACGGGTTCGAGAGCGTTATAACATATTGTGTCTCCCAACCGTATCTGAATAGGGCGGAAATGGGCCTAGATTTCATCACCTCGAGTAATTAATGGCTAATTCCTTTTCTTATTCAACAATGGATTCTGCGGGCTCTTGTTGGATACGGGCAATGCGCTTTTGTGACAGTATAAATGCTTCGTTCAATTTCAATGCAACATCCTCGTACGCTTACATGGCGAACAGCTTGGCCGTGGCATTCTTTTTTTTTTAGGGGCGAAGCTCCTTAAGGCGTGGGTCGTGCGTCCCCGATGTACGTAGTAGTAGTAGTAGTAGTAGTAGTAGTAGGTAGCCACCGGCGCGTGCCTGCCGGGGGGCACGCACGCGCCGAGGGCGAGCGCGTGGCTCCCGGCACGCGCTCGCCCGCGAGAGACAACGTTGGCGCAGGCAGCGTCTCCTAGCGAGTTTATTGATTGAGAAATACCGACTGCTCGCCTTGGAGAAGCGTTCACCGGCAACCCATATATATATATAGGCACTGCATCTTGACTTGCAATGAAGTGCCGGTGGGAGATTTCACTTGTGCATTGTGCATAGTTGAACCGTGAGGATTCGTAGCATGCGCGAGATGTTATAAAACTAGATGGCGGTATTTGTAGTTGATGATGACAGATGCGAGATGTTACAATAGTTTGATGACATTTACTCAAGTGTTTCACTTTTAATTGTGGGGCGAATTGCACGGAGCAGTTTCACGGTTTACCGATGATTCCTTCCGGAGCTTCGCCCCACTCATCATCATTCACCCCGTGAATATGCTGTGATTTTTTTCTTTTAGTCCAAAGCTGTCAAGAGCCCCCAGAATAGCGAGACCAACACCGGACTTTGGTGTGTACGGTACAGTACTTCTGGGGACCCATCTGCCCGGAGCTGCTGCTGCTGCTTGTGGAGGCAGGGCAGCCTTGACGCCCGTCGCGCGAAGCCAGGCACTGCTTTAAATGTAAGCACCGCTGTAGATGTCACTGAGTATCAGCAAGGACGAATAAAACAGCACGGCCAAGTAATTTAAACGCTATGCAGGACCTCCTTGTAGCAGCCGGTGACGCCCTCGTTTATGCACAAGGAGGAAGCAGCAGCATTTCCATCGAGGTGTCGAAGTACATCGACCATGGGCTCCATACGTTGTAATGCTCAGCGTGATTCATTGTAATCTTTTTGGGAATGTATTAAGTCAATAATAACTGTAAGTACTATGTAATTAAACGTGAAATTTAAAGGTATGACTCGAAAACAATGTTCTTCATTTTAGATAAATACTTGTTGTTGACCTGTTTGACATCAGAAAATGCCTGTTCATAGCCGACCCCACGATCATGTTAGTGTTGCAGAAACCGGCGAACTGCTAACATTCATACGCAACTGTGGCAGCAATATTGCGGTATATGACATCTTATGACAGTCATTTCAGTCAAGATATACCGAAATTATGAAGGATATATCTTTCTTGACATTGTCGTAAGAATATATGAGCTTGGAACCTTCTTCGGTGTGAACTCGCATTGTGTTTTGGATTAAGTCGGAATGGGCAAGATGACCGCGGTTATATTGTAGGGTTTGGAAGTTGCGCACTTTCACAAAAGTCAGTGTAACCACGAGGAAATTGAATTTATCACTGTTTTTTTTTTTGTTTCTGCAAGAATGCTCTTCCTCAGCACTAAACGTGCAGGTCACAGTCCTTGTGATTTATTCTGCCCAATTTTCAAATAGTATTACTTATGCCTGGACATTGCTCGTGGCATATATAACACATGGTGATACATTCACTGATGTTGATCTCTCAGAGAGAAGATATTTAAATAAGAAAAATACTTACTCGCAAGTTATTACGCTGACGTGTATATAGCGCCACATGAATGCACGTAAGAACAGAAAGTGGACATGGAAAAGCCCCAACAGAGAAACGAAAAACGAAATAGATTTCATAATGTGCACTAATCCAGGTATAGTACAGGACACGTAAGGTGGTTAGTAAGGTAAGAATTAGTGACCACAGATTAGTAAGGGCGAAGATAACCCTCAATCTAAAGCGGACAAGGACAAAGTTAATCACGCGGAAGCAGGCCAACCTCCAATTTAGAATTGCACTTAAGAACACGTATGAGGCTCTAGGACTGGAAGAAAATGAGGACATAGAGATAAAGAACGAAGACATTACTAAGCAGATCACCGATGCAGCTATCGAAGTAGAGGGTAAAGCTCTTAGACAAGATGTATATAAGCTCTCTGGATCTGCTGAAAATTGAATCAAACAACGCCAACAGATGAGAATAACTAACTCAAGAGATAGGATAGAATTTGCCGAGCTGTCTAAGCTCATCAATAAATGTAGAGTCAGGGACATACGTAACCATAACGTGAAAGAAATAGAAGCAGCCCTCAAAAAGGGAGTCAGCATCAAAACAACTAAAAGGGGGCTTTTTGTGGGAAAGAACACAATGCGTGCAGTGAAAGATAGGCAGGGCAACACCGTTACTAACTTCAGTGATATAGCCAAGGTGGCCGAGGACTTCTATTCTGAACTGTACAGCTCAAATACGAGTCTCCCCACCATGAGGGTAATAAATGTCGCTCAGGACACCGAAATTCCATGCGTCACTGCGAACGAAGTTAGGAAAACAATTCAGGGCATGCCCCGCGGAAGAACGGCTGGAGAAGACGGCATAACAGCCGACTTGATCAAAGATGGAGGAGACTTCCTAACTGGAAAGCTCGCGATACTATACACACAATGCCTCAAAACTTCAAATGTACCAGTCAGCCGGAAAAACGCAAACATTCTAATATTCCATAAGATGGGAGATGTAAAGGACTTGAGGAACTACAGGCCGATCAGTCTACTCTCAGCACTTTACAAAATTTTCACAAAGGTTATCTCAAACAGAATAAGGGCCACACTTGTATTCAATCAACCCAGAAAGCAAGCAGGGAAAGGATACTCCAGCATAGACCACATTCATCAAGTATAGTCTAGAAGTCCGCGGAATACAACAAACCCCTCTGTATGGCTTTCATAGACCACGAAAAGGCTTTCGACTCGGTAGAGATACCAGCAGTTTTAGAGGCATTAAGCCTATAAGGAATATGCGATAGCTACGTAAATACAATAGCCAACATCCATAAGCATTCTTCAGCCATCCTACTCCTCCTTAAGAAAAGCAGGAAATACCAATGAAGAAAGGTGTCAGACAAGGAGATACGATTTCTCCAATGCTATTTACTGCATGTTTGGAAGACGTATTTAGAAGACTAGACTGGGACGAGACAGGGCTAACGATTAACGGCGAATACCTGAGTACTTTACGATTTGCAGACGACATAGTACCTTTTAGCAATGATGGCGACGAACTGCAAAAGATGATTGAAGACTAAACCGAGAAAGCTCTAAAGTAGGATTAAGGATGAACATGCAGAAAACAAAGATAATGCTAAGTGGCACGGCGAAAAAAACGTTACTTCACGATCGGAAACCAGACATTAGAAGTCGTAGAAGAATACCTACATCCAGAACAGCTACTGACAGGAGAACCCGCACATACATAAGAAATCCAACGTGGAATAAACATGGGATGGCGCGCGTACGGGAGACATTCCCCACTCATGAAAGGAAATCTACCACTATCACTCAAGCGGAAACTATATAACTACTGCATTTTGCCAGTACTGACATACGGGGCAGAAACTTGGAGAATTACGAAGAAGCTCGAGAGGAAGTTAAGAACTGCGCAGCGGGCGATGGAACGAAAAATGATAGGCGTTACATTAAGAGATAGAAAGACAACCGAGTAGATCAGAGAACAGACGGGAGTCGCCGACATAATGACCGACCTTAAGAAGAAAAAATGGACATGGGCAGGCCACGTGATGAGAGGGGTAGATAATCGATGGACAGTTAGAACGACGGAATGGATACCAAGAGAGGGCAAGCGTAGCCGTGGACGACATAGAGTAAGACGGGGGGACGAAATGAAGAAATTCGGAGGCGTCAAATGGAATAAGCTCGCGCAGGACAGGCAAGAATGGAGAGAATTGGGAGAGGCATTCGTCCTGCAGTGGACATAAGATGGGGTGATGATGATGATGATGATGATGATGATGAATGGGGTGATGATGATGACCGCACGGAATAAGGCGTATTGGAGTAACTGCTTTTATTCACTCGTTATGATACATGTCTTAGTTATTTTGAATTAAATAACGAAAGGGAAGGGGTCAAGGGCTCATTCTTTATTTGTTAGAAACAACTTAGTGAGCAAACAGACAATGAAGCCTAGGGAAGCATAGGGTGAGTTACTTTTGGCATTGTAATTGTGGAGAAAGTAGAAAGTAGAAAGTAGAAGTGCACGGAAAGGCAAACCTGCCTTCGGTGGGAACCGAACTCACGACCTTCGGATAACGCGTCCGATGCTCTGCCGCTGAGCTACGAAGGCGGTCGTTACCCCGTGAACTTTATTGTGTATTGATGTACGTATTATCCAGGGAGTGTTAGGCAGCACCACTCGTAGCCATGGCGGCGTGTGTGGAACACACTTTCTTTCCAGGAGGCGTCACGTAGAACGTGAACTGAGATGAGATGGCTGCTGCCCAATAAGCCCTCGCATGCTACCTAAAGCACGAAGCCTGCCGCAACGAGGAATAATCAAAGCTCAGGGGAAAACTTCTGTAGAATTGAATACAAAGCAATAAGATTATGTGCTACCTTTAATGAACTTAATTTAAAGTTTTTTTCCAAGTGTCCTCGCCTAGTGATAGTGTTAGCATATTATCCCTCTCCTTCTCGAACGCCGGTAGGATAAAACTAGGAAAACACAGCGTAAACAGAAGAGAAGCGCCAGCGAATAGATGCTCCGCAGCTGCTGGTGCTTTAACTTGAGTACAACAACAACAACAACAACAACAACAACAACAACAACAACAATAATAATAATAATAATAATAATAATAATAATAATAATAATAATAATAATAATAATAATAACGGTGACAACTGATAATGATGATGATCATGTACGTAATTCATGGCCATTCGTTCCCCTGTGCCAGATGTGGATTAGCGGGAAATATCAGGAACATTCCTTTTCTTGGATCTGGCTGATTTATTGTCTCCTATATTGGCGCAGTATTTTGGAGGACAAACACTTTCCCCTTACTTTAAGCCGCAGTGGGAGACAAAAAAAAAAGGAAAATTGCGTAACCTCGCGAGAACCGCGTTCTATCGCAAGTGTGTTACGTCTATGACAAAAGCTTACAAGTTCAACTTGCCTATTGCTAAATGTCTTGCTTTGAATTTCTCTTTCATTGTCAGTTATATGCGCGCTACCGTGGACTCTGGCTCTTGCAGTAGCGATGCCGTCATAGTAGCGAACGCCGAAGGCGTGGGTTCCAATTGCGTTGCGCCACAGTGACACTTGTGAAACGTTGATGTCTATTGATGATTGATTTGTGGGGTTTAAAGTTCCAAAACCAGCTCTGATGATGAGAGACGGCGTAGTGGAGGGCTCCAGATATTTTGACCACCTGGGGTTCTTTAACGTGCACTGACATTGCACAGCAAACGGGCCTCAACATTTTGCCTCCATCGGAATGCAGCTGCCGCGGCCGGGATTCGATCCCGCGACCCTTGGATCAGCAGCCGAGTACCACAGCCATTAGACCACCGCGGCAGGAACCGTTGATGTCTAGCAACATCGCCTACGTATTTACGGAATCACGACAGCGTCTGTCGTAGTCAAGGAGGTTCCATTAAACTTCCGCAGTGGAAGTGCCTGGAGCTACCTACGGGGGCAAGTGGAGCCAGCGGCGGCCACAGTACTAGAGGAAAGTGTACGCAGGCCTGCAATAGACGGCACTGTATTAAGAGCGGCGCTCGACTTGTTTTGCAATCTCACGATGAAACATTGAGACAGAAACGATCTTTATGTTCATTCCAATTACCAGCGGTGTTTTCTAGTTGAGAGAAAAATTTTCCCGCGTCGGGAATCAGCTGTAGACGTCGAGGAACATAAAACAAAAGAGCACAGATGACTGAGAGGTACTATACAAATCGTACTTGCTGGCTTGCTTCGTCTTTATTAGAAACTAGGTTTTTGTGATGCTGTGATGCAATATAGCGCAAATATTTGGCACTGTGCGATTGGCAGCTGCAGTGTAAAATGCATTTGTGCCCTTTATGTAAACCAATCATTGGCACGTGTACACATATTTGAGTACAGCGCGTGCTTTCTGCATGCTCATTTTTTTTTTTTCGTATTCTACGTACGTTCTTCCAAACTGGTTCGTTGCTCTCAGAGTTTGTGAAGTCATCGCAGATCCGCGTTTACCAAGACCCGCTGGGTGCGTTCGGAAAACATTTTCACTTAGTTCTGACTGTCAACGTACATAGGAGATTTCTTATAAGGGATACGCGCCGAAAAGCATGCACTTAGCATCCCGACCAGAATTTCGCCAAATGCTGGTCGTCTGGTTGTTCGATGTCAATAGAGCTGCGAACACCATATGTGCTCAGTCAGAAGGCTGCACATGTTTCTTATCTTCTTCTTCGTTTCTGAAACCAGTAGCACGGAGAAACGCGCCATGCATGTTCGCTGCACTTCTGCATTCGTCAACACGTACGCATAACAAATTCTACGTCTCTTCACCGGAAATATGCTCTTCCTCTAAAGTTCGGATACAAACAGAGACGATCCCAGACTTTGCGTGTTTTAGCAGAACTCCAGCCCGTAGCAAATCATGCACGCGCGCTTCTGAAAACGAAGCACTAACAACTATTTAAAACTTACAGTTAGCTCTGATGCAGGCGTAGCGATGTAATATACGGATGCGAACGTTTAAAATTGTCCTCTACTTATCAAAATGCACTGAAAACGGGCAGCCGTACGCTAAGAAAGTGAGAGAGACTTACACGAGAAATATTCTCGCAGGCGTCTTCTAAACCCGATTTGTACGGCAAAAAGCGACGCAGGAAGTCACCATTGAATTCTCAGATATTTAGATGCTTTAAAGATAACATGACACACTGCTTAAGCACCACGAAACAGCGTCGCGCTGTCTACGCGCTCCGCCGTCTGCGTGATCGTCTCCTACTGTTTCCTTGAGCAAGATTGCGACGACGGCTTCACTTTCGGCGGGCCCCTTCCACTCCAGAAAAGTAATATACAACCTCCTTGGTCGTTGTAAAGGTACTCTTAAATGACGGGCCTTCTCGCTGGAGTGAGAGCCAAAGAACATTATATAGAGACGCGCTCAAAGCAATGGTCTCATGATAATTTATTGTTTTTTTAGGTGGCGCTGATTTGCCAACCGTTTGACGCAAGCCATTGAATATTACGATGCCTCCTCCTAGCAAGAAAATCGGAGCAAGGGAAGCTTACAACGGCCTTCATTCGGTACTAAAATACCCTTCACAATCCTGAAGAATAATGCATAAACCTAAGGATAAAATTAAGCACCACACAACAAGCACGGGAAGAAAAATGACAGGTGTAACGTTAAGAGACAGAAAACCAGCGCAAATGATAAGGAGAGAAAGAGGCGTAGCGGATATCCGTTATTCAAGAGAAAGCGCTGAACATGGGCGGGATTATGTAACGCGAAGAGCAAACTACAGGTGGCCAGCGAGACGAAAGAGTGGATACAAAGACACGAAAAACGCCGCGTATTCCAAATAATGGAGACAGGCCTTCACCCGGCAGTGGGCCTAAAATAAACTGATAATAATGATGATGCTGAAGGAATAGGTGTGTGAGCTTTCTTTCTTTCTTTCTTTCTTTCTTTCTTTCTTTCTTTCTTTCTTTCTTTCTTTCTTTCTTTCTTTCTTTCTTTCTTTCTTCTTTCTTTCTTCTTTCTTTCTTTCTTTCTTTCTTTCTTTCTTTCTTTCTTTCTTTCTTTCTGTCTGTCTGTCTGTCTGTCTGTCTGTCTGTCTGTCTGTCTGTCTGTCTGCGCTGTTTCCTTTCTTTCTCTTCTTTCTTAGCGTCTTCTGCTCATGGTTTTTTTTCTTCATATGCTTAATATTTTCATTCTTTCTTTCCTCGTATTCGTTTAGAGTCTCTCACTATTCAGCTTTCTTTCCTTTCTTATTTCTTTGGCAGAATTTCCCAGGGGTTCATAAGGCTGAGATATGTTAACAAATTCATTTGCTGAGAAAGCACGTGCTAAAGGAGCGCGCCTTGTGATTGACAATTAGAAGTGGAAAAGAAGGAGGAACTTCGCGGGCACGCTTCACGATGATGATTGCGTTCGAGTGTGGCCGCACAATGAGAAGATCGTCAATGAAGCCGAGACTTATGAAGCAACGGAAGCTTCGCCTTAAAAAAAAAAAAGCGTGTTATAACGCATAATGGCGTTGGGCAGCCATACAGACGCAACGAAAGAAAAATCCAGACTCTTGACCCATGAAGAAGCTCCTCAGAAGCTTTTCTGTTCTTACGAAGTCACTAGCGCCTCCTTCCCAAACGAAGACGATGAAGATCACGTGCTGTCTAAGCACGAGCTGCATTGCTGGCAGAACGGTCCACGACGTGGCCTTTTCATATGTTTCTCCGCTTCGCAGCCATTTTGCCCAAGGTGAAAACAACCTACGGCCCGACAACTCAGTCTCCAAAACGGGCTTCGAAGAGGCGCTTCACCGCAGGGAGGCTTCCGCAAAACGAGGAACGTGGCATGGCGTGGGTAGAAGCAGGAAAGCGCGGCGACTCATCGAAACGCCAACATCGGTTCGCTCAGGTGAGCCTGAGAGGTCACAGCGACGACATATTGAATGGTGCTTTCCCTAGCAGACTAAACAACGTTTCCAGTAGAAGAGAACTTCTACAGCACTGATTGTTGACAGGTACAGAATAGAATCCTTGCCCGCCGCTCCCTTCTTTTTGTTCCTGATTTCAAGGCAGATGAGCGTATAGAACATCGATGTCGTATTTTTACTCAACATTGCAGCTAACTTGCATTTCTTAAATGCACGGTAACGCTTAGTATTTGATAGGACAGTCAATTTTATTACGTTCCCTTCGTGGACTACACCACTTCTCCTCTCTTGCTGTATGTGTCACAGTGGCAAACTGGTTTTAATATATGAAGTGATCTGTAATTTCTCGCTGAGTACCTTTCACTATTTTCCTCTGGAGTAGAGCAATACATGCGTATTTCCAATGGGACATCTCTGTCGCGAAATTTTCGATACCTAACTTGCTGCTCACCCGAATCGGTAGCGTAGCAGGCGATAGATTGCTCTGCTGAGTTCAAAGACGCAGGATGGATTCCAGGTAGCAGCGATCGTATTCTGATTAGGGGGAAATTCAAGCGCTGAAGCGTACTTGGAGTTGAGGGTAAGTTAATGACTATTACATGATGGATCAAAACTTGCCCGCAGTTATATCTACGGCGTCAATTATAGTCATATATATCCTGCTTCTCGTAGGCTAAATACATTGTCCCATGCTCAGTAATAGCGAAGTTAAATACATCACATCGTTTTCTATCGTGCAGTGAAATAAAAATATCCCGTGAGAATTTACATGTGCGTAAACAATTAAGTAAACAGTAAGTTTTGTATTTAGTTGTAGAAAATTAATTGGACCGATTCGTAAATGATGGGGGACACATTGATTCGAACGTGCTCAATTAGCGCAACTATCGTTTCTTTTCGTATTTTCTTTAATGCTAGCTGGATTCCATGCTTTCAAGCATTCAATGCAAGATCGATGTTTGCGACAGCTGGTACGCCAATGTCGATATCGAGCATTAATGGGAGATGTCCACAATTGACATCATCTATCCGCGGCTATTAAAACTCTCCGAAGAGTGCATTGGATGCGGACGCCTCTCACAAATCACAAACAGCCATTAAAGAAGAGAAGAATTCTGCAAAATTAGTCACTAATAGCTGCGACAATGGAACATTCTAGAAAATACGGGGTGAAACTTAGCTAGTTGTATAGAGTAGTCGTTTTTAGTTGTATAGTATTCGGATTACCGCCACAATAAGGATGTGCTTCAAACTGTTGCTGAATTGTGCGCTCATTCTGCTTGTGTTAAATGTGAAAGCGAAGCGCAGCTTAGGCGCCCGCCATTTGCGAACTAGTAGGGTGACTAAACCGGCGAACAACGGTCAATGGTGCCCTGTCCTGCCGTAGTTGCTCGTAGGATGTCACCACTAGTTAGCAATTTTGGCGGATCTGCTAACAAGAGAACTAGGCGTTGCCCCTGAGTAAGTGTAACTAGATGTGGGAAAAATATTTTGTAACGCCCAGCTGACCACCACTATTGCGCTGCATGTCCAACCAATGTCGACAGGGGCCGGAAGTGCAGGTGTGTGGGTGTGCGGGTGTGCGGGTGTGCACCCTTCTGCTGCCGTCGCTGCTGCTGCTGCTGCTGGTTCTCGATGAGCCAGCGCTACATCAACGTCACTCGCAAGGCGGCAAGGACGACAAGGTGAGCATTCCTATTAATGTTATCAGAAAATACCGTTCTCGATAAGACACTGTGAACCAATGTGAAATAAGTATTTGCTTCTCATTTAGTTGTACATGTATTCGGATCCCGCGACATAAATAATGTGCTACGCACTGTTCCTGACTAATACGCTAAAGCTCTCCTTTTTAAAAGTGATCCGCAGCTTAGCCCCCATATTTGCGAAAGACCAGGGTGACTAAACCGCCGAACCGGCAGAACAGGTGAATGCTGCCCTGTCCTGCTGTATTTATTCGAGTAATATGAGCACTTGTGAGCAAGCTCAGCCCAGGTTTTAATATGAGAACCGGAGTTGGCCTTGCGTCAGTTTAACTAGAACACAACTTCATAAAAGTATTTTGTAACGCCCAGGTAACAACCACGACTTGCGCTGCATTCCCCGCCAATGCCAGCAAGGGTCTCGAATGCGGGGAGTGCACAACCGACATCCTTCAGTTGACATCGCTGTTGCTGCTCCTCCTCCTGGAGTCAATACCCCATCGACGACGCCTGGGAGGAGGCAAGCACGATAAGGCTATTATTCCTATGAACAATATTTTACAATGGCTGTGAAAAATTAAGCAGGTACCACAGTACACGCTGTATTTCACGTGTACGCAATCAGGCGTCGCCTATTAATTTTAACTTTCTCTCAAGTTTCTTAACAGTTTGCTGAGAGTCTGTCACTGCACCACTAATTATATCGCCACCCCACTTCTGGACATCCAGGACAATGTGAGGCACTGCGGCGCAAGCAGCGGCAATGTCAAAGGACTGCAAGAAGGGTAGTTGCGAACACCAAACATCGTGTTCTCGCCGGCGCCTCAGGTGGTTCGGGAGCCAGCGCAATGTGGTTGGCGCTGTCGAGGCCTCCCTGCCGAGGAGGCGAGTATCGGTATTCGAGTTATTTTAGAACAGCACCGTCAGTTTATACAGAAGGATGAATTAATTCATAAACAATGCAGGGATTTTTTGAAGCAGCTGCCTCTGGAATTTCGCTTCCTGGTGGCTGCTGGCAGGACTAGCGGCTCCAACGGGGCGGCCCTCTTCTTCTATGATGGAAATTTTACCCGACGCCATCATATGGAAAGCGGGATGGATCTTTGAAGGAGAGTGTGTGATCCTGGCTGCTACATTGTCGCTTGGTTGCAGGAGAATTTCTATAGTGTGTTATTATTGATTATGGCTTCCAGGTCGCTAATATTGTAGCGAATGTCCTTGAGAAGCAATATTTGTTAGATGTAATAAAAGCTTTGCAATGCGACCTGTCTTATTATTTGAAACATTGTTGACTTATACCGACGGCCTCGGTATAATAGCGCAAATACGTCCTGCCGTCCATACTTATTTAGTAGGCTCAAATTTAG
Organism: Hyalomma asiaticum; assembly: GCA_013339685.2. NCBI lineage: Eukaryota > Metazoa > Arthropoda > Arachnida > Ixodida > Ixodidae > Hyalomma > Hyalomma asiaticum. The sequence continues at coordinate 79,406 of JABSTT010001861.1, forward strand.
TAGTGTCATCGAAGCCTTGATTTGTTGCTACACGAGAGACTAGAGTGGAAAGATTCTTTATATCCCTCAACAGGTGCAGTAGGTTAGGACTTAGACGCGCTCTCAAGAGCTAGACCATTTTGACAGCGTTTTCTCGCAGTGTAGTCAACCATCATATTTTTTATATACGCTCCCGGTCGTGCAATAATCCATTACGGAGGTGTACACAAGACATCGGCGGATATATCATGGACTACTTGAATATACTTTCACGGCAATGCAACACAGAATAATTTTTTCGCGAAAATCTCAAATCAAATGCGGTCATGCAGTGGATGACATAATTGATACTAATTGCTAGGGCTTGTCGTGCTGAAAGCCAGACTTGCCTGTTTTGGATTTGATTTGATTGATTTTTACTGCAGTATTACAAAGGATCAATTTGGTGGGCTGGGAATATAGTAAGCTGATTTATAGGATGCAGTCAATTTCAAGAAAATTAGTGAATAATTTTCAAATCTGTTTTTGGGCTCTCGAAGCACCCTGTGGACTCGCATCCGCAAGATTCCTTCCACAGCGCATACTTCTTTCCAGTTGCGCGGCTCAACGGCGATCAACTTTGACAGAAAACGCGCCGAAGCCACGACATGATTGATTTGATTGATTTGTGGGGTTTAACGTCCCAAAACCAGTTCTGATTATGAGAGACGCCGTAGTGGAGGGCTCCGGAAATTTCGACCACCTGGGGTTCTTTAACGTGCACTGACATCGCACAGCACACGGGCCTCAACATTTCGCCTCCATCGAAATGCAGCCGCCGCGGCCGGGATTCGATCCCGCGACCTTCGGATCTGCAGCCGAGTGCCATAACCACTAGACCACCGTGGCGGGGCCCACGACATGAGTATGTGGCACACGGTTGCGGACGGCTTCGGAAAGCCAAGCACAAGTTGTGTATTGCAAGACGAGCATATGAAAGAAGGGGAGGGGGGGGGGGGGGCTTGGTTTCATCCTGAGTGCCCGGAAAGGGCGCGAAAGACTTAATGACATTAAAAAAAATACAAAATTAGCTCTGGGTGTGCCACAGCTCCCTCAGCTTGGAAGGTGAGGTAGGTTGGGAGATGAGGGGAGAGGGGGGGCACGGTTTTGTCCGATCTCAATGCTCAGAATCGCACTCTCTAAACAACGGGTGTCTGTCAAAAAAAGAAAGAAAGAACTGGGACATTTCCGATGTGGCTAACGTATGCAGATTGAGTAAACTATCAGGCACCTTTCATAGGCACAATGTTTAATGAAAAACTCAACCGGGCAGCTATAATTGTGACGACTTCCTAGACATAATTATTCTGAGCGCAATGATCAATAGCATTGCATCTCTTTGCGCAATAGAGATGCACCTTTCTAAGGGGCAGGAGCAGGTGGGCGCTGGGTGGCGACGGTATGGTGAGAATTGGCTCCCTGCAATAGAGACCTTGCCCGCGCCTATGCTTAAAGCAGTGGGTACGCCAAAATCGTGCGATAATTTCACTACAGCTTAAATTTTCTGTGCTTACTAGAAACGGTCTAGGTTATTGGAATATTAAACTCCAACAAAGGAAATGTGATTCTATTTTCCGGATATTATGCGATAGCTGTCAACAAAACCCCACGTCAGAGATCAAGAACAGCAACGTTGGAAATGTGACGCCAATAAGGGTGACGTGCTTAAGGGGGTGCTTGCCCTGAGCGAGGATCAGAGAACACACTGGGTATATGTCATCACCGGTTCGGTAGTCCACGTGCTTTTACTCCTCTGCGTTGCTGCTCTCAAGATTCGCAGTCTTTTGCGGGAGCTCTGAAGTGGTAAACGGCGCCACATTTAACTTAAACTTTTAACCTTATTCAAGTTTAAACTGATGGGCGTCTTCATGTGTTCCGGTCTTCTTCATGTGTTCCAGTATCCAACCTTATACGACAGATAATAGAATGATCAAGGGTGATTATGGCGCCTACAGTCATTTAAGCGTTGTCTCTGCTGCGTATATTGACCATGTAAAAAAAAAATCAATGATACTCTGGTAGCTGACATAAAATATAGAACCTTTTCAGCAGTATCGCAGCGACTTTCTGACAAACGAAGACGATGAAGATCACATGCGATCTCAGCACGTGCAGGTCGGCCATGCAGGGAAAGAATAGCGAAACAAAAATTGTCAGGTGAACAACAGCAACGACGACGAAGACGAGGATATGCGACATGGCTTTTTCGGACGAGTCATTGTATCTTTCCTTCTTTTTTCTGTAGTTCTTTTTTTTTCTTTTTGCTTATTCTTCTTCTTATTGGCTCAGTCCCTCTTGAAACAACACTAGATTTACTGAATACTGCCGCCCGATTCTTGGCCTATCCACCTCAGTGGGTGAGCGCCATAAAAGAGGCTCATCATCATCATCATTGTATCCCAAGCAGCGCCACAGCAAAGCCGGCTACGCAGATGGAGATGACATATCTTTCCATGCCGTCTTCCAAGACAGGGTTCGAAGCGCATATGCTTCGACGACAAGCCGACTGCAGCATGTTCGGCAGAGAGGCGAAAGAATTCGGCGACTCATCCGAATGCCAACCCCAACTCGCCCAGGTAAGCCTACCCAGTTTCAAAAGACGTTATTGAAGCGTCAATTTTGCAGTAGCGTTTGAATGGCGGTAGAGGATTTGAGTAGCACTGATAATTGACCGCTAAAGTGAGTTGGCGGTGTCCGCATCTGCTTTTTTAGTGCCAACCTAATAGAGATTTTCCTTATACCATCCGTACACGTATGTCATCCGTAGTCGAATAGTGCACGTTAATTCTTGACTAGCTCGACTTCATTACGTATGCTATTTGGACTAACTCAACTGCGTTATTGGGTTCTTGCCACAGGAACGCAAGTTGCAGTAAAATGCTGACCCTGTAATACTTTTCTAACGTACTCTGAAAGCTGTGCCCACCAGCCGTCGAGGCTCCAGTGAACATGTGAGCAAAGTATTAGTGTTTTGTGCCCAATAGGGAATACGCAATCTAGTTTCTATGCGGCAAGAAACCGCCGCTCCTCTTTCAACATATGACGTCACAAACAAGATTGTATCCATTGCTTGAAAGAGAACTAGCATTAGCGATACCAGAATCACAAAAATGTCTTCGCTAATTCCTTATTTGTTCGTTTGGAGCTCAATAAATTAAGAGAAAAGGTTCTATTTTTTTCCGAACAACGAGGTAAGTAGTTGCCGCTACATTTGAAGTTATTGCTTTGAAAGGAGAGCGAGATATTACGAGCTCTGATTTTCCTAGTGCACGCAGAGATGTATTAGTTGGCCCACGTGTTCACATTAGATCCCACGATTGATCGGCAGCTTTTTTAAGCTATGTTAAAAAAGTTGTGCTAGGCCGCTTCAACGATATTAAGAAATCTGTGGTACTTCTGGCGCGTTTACCTTTCGCCATTATCCCCAATGTAACAGTAATACATCTTGTTTGTTTGAGGGAATGTTCAAAGTCTAAATATTGTCTGCTTAATTTGGTGTTAATCCGCAGTGGTAACTTATAGCAGGGCAGATATCGAGTGCTCAGCTCGATGAGGCAACTCCGGTTCCCGGGTACGGACCCCCAATTTGTAGGGGACTCAATGCAAGTACATCAATATGAGTCACCGTAATGAACCCTAGGTCGTCAGAGTTAGTCCATTGTCCCCAACTACTACACGTATAATATTCACGTATCGTGCTTATGACATGGTAAACGTCCTGTTGCTTTCACATTAGAGAGAGGGGGAGGGGAATAAAATTACATTAAAGACATCAAGCATGTATATAAACTGAACGCGTCCAGAAATTTCACATTGCCTAGTAGGAAATTTAATTAGCCCCTTCATAAATGCTCTGCTAAACATTGTTCAAAACTGTGGCCTGATATTGCGTTTTCTTCAACACCAGGTGGTCGCAGGGATTTGGAGCATTCAAAGTACCGCCAGTGTTTTCGACGACTCGCACGCCAACGTGCATGTGGTGCAAGAATGGGCGGTGTCCACTCTACGACTGACATAATCTACCCTCGCCGGATACAACTACCCGAGGAGCTCATGCATTGCGGATGCCTTACAAAAGAAACCAGTGCTGGGAAGGTAGTCTCTGTTACGAATGTTATTGCATCGTAGCACGGACAAAAGAACGTTGCTTGACAATACGGGTTGCAATACACATCACAGAGCGTAAATGTACGTTTCACATTTCAATGCACAGCACTTCGCTTGCCGCTACGCAAAGGCTACTTTACGCACTGTTTTCCGGCTTGTGGGCTCAGCGAGCTCCATGTGTTATATGTTAAAACACCCCGTAGCTTACAGACTTAGCAGTAAATAAATTACTCTAATTAAAGTACTTTTACTGTAATGGGTATAATGAACGGATTGCTTTGGTTGTGCTGCGGGTAATTAAGTAGTTGAATGATATGCTTCAACTGATTCGGAAAGACAATCATTAATTTTGCAATAACTCTTGACTAACATACATATCTCATGTCCTCCTATTTCATAGCATAACAATCTGATTGCAAACGAAAGAAAATAACAAACACAAATAATACAAGTGGTGTACTCACGAAACGTCGTGTGGTATGCGAAATCCGAGCCCTGATTAAGGTTGTTGGAAAGCCACAGACTCGAAAAACCATACTAGACTGGTTAACGACGACTCCTCGATTTGCTTAGTGTAGGACGTCTGAGCAACACGACACAGGGGATTTAATCAAGCAACCGTGTCCGAGGGAAGAGCTTTCATTTAGAAAAAACAACGATAGTTTCAGCATACCCACGTCTTTCCACTACCCCACAGTTTTTAAGAAGGCAAGGTCGAGCAAGCTTCGTGCTGGGTGAGATAGACTACTCTTAGATACAGGGGCACGCTGCCACCGCGATAGCTGAGCTATTAATGTGAACGTATGTGAGCCATAAATAATGTCTACATGAGTTTGTCAAAGAAGGATAAGTCTTTGGTAAAGTAAGTCCAAAGTAGTTCGATTTCCTTTTTTTTTTTCAGAAGTATTAGTAACATACTGCAATTGCTTTCTTCCAGCTGTAATTTGTAATTTCTGCTTTCGTGCAGTTCCTTGTCCCGGGTAGAATTGTTTGAAAATATAGAAGAAGTATAAGAACAATTTGTAGCGCCACGTCAAGAAAAAAAAAAGAAAGAGAGAGAGAGAGAGAGAGAGAGAGAGAGAGAGAGAGAGAGAGAGAAACACACTTAGAAAGGAAGACGAAGTAAAATGTCGATGTTATCCTTCATACTCCGTTCTATCTATATATAAGCTGGATTTTTTTTAATGTTGCGTTAAAATGTGCTCTCATGATTTCGACCACATCGCCCAGCAACAGGTCCTGCATAGAAAATAATTACTAATCTGATTTATCGCTTTTTAGAAGTAATTTGTCCATCTGGTATCCTAGCACTCAGCCATTTATGAAGAAGCGGAAAACTAGATCGGCAAACACCAGTCGATGCTACTGTGCCCCGCCATATACTCACTCCCCTAATGTCTACACTAGTTAGCAATCTCAGTAGTATAGTGCTTTGAGATATACTCAAGCAACCATATGAGATAGTCCTGCTTCAATTTATTTAATTAGGAGGTGTTCAGCAAGCGTCGCAATGCCCAGAGAACAACTTGACTTCTCTGCTCTTGGCCCATCAATAAAGGCAGGTAGACAAATGCCGAGTTTGCATTACGGACATCTCATATGCTGTCGCCGTCGCTACACCTGTTCGAGAAGTAAACGCGATATGAATGCGTCTTGCAAAGAAACGAGGCAGTGAAGGAGAGCATTTCTATTACAGGTGTGTATGGATGAAGGCACCAAAATAACAGTACATCACTGTGGAAGTAAATTAACACAGCTGAACGCAGGGGCGTATAGATTTCATTTTGTCAGGGAGAGGATAAAATGGCTGGCTTTTCCACATCCTTGCATGTCACTATTATTCCATATTAACTATACCAGGATTTCCCCTATGCTTTCCTTAGCTTCAGCGCTGATGGAAATCTTCGCTGTCAAGTTCGGGAAAGCTGGCGTAGCTCAATATACGGTCAGATGACATCGCCGCCTTCATTTTTCGTTAACCATCTACATATTTCTGATGGCGGGTAGCCCGTGACGTCCTCGTATACGCTTTACGAAGCACCTACCCCTTTAGGTTTCATTTGAGCGCCTTGTTCATTCGGTTTTCTTAAAATTATTTATGCGTTTCTGAGCCAACTAAACCACCCTGCCTCCTACAGGATTACCAGTGCCGTGGAAAAACAACGATATCAGAACTTGATGAAGAAGGCGCCGCAGTTCCCCTTTAAAGGAGCCCTCCAACACTTTTCTTGCAACCATATCTTATTTTACGGGTCGCGTAGCCAGATGATTGGGTATACTTTTGGCGCAGCTGAACCACCCGTATAACATGATCTAATATTTTAATCATGCAATGAAGTCTCCACGTCGCTGCCGACCGCATGCACACGTAGGGGCACACGACAGAACTATTCAAGGCGGGAGTGACGACATACTGCTGAAGGCTGTGATTGAACAGAAGTAAAATTAGAAGTTGTTGTGGCATTATACCAGAAAACACAGTAATATTTCGCTTTGTTTTCCACTTCAGTGATTTGTCATTGAACGTCAGAATATCAGGCAAGCTGATAATTTACACCACGACAAGTTCAGACTGAACGTTGTTTGTTGCTATGGCAAGAGCGCCACCAGTACAGTGGAAAGAACGGGCAACCATGTTGTGAGAACTTCCCCTACGCAGGCGCTTCAAGCCCATTTCATTGGCTACGCGCAATCAAGGGCATGGCGAGTAAAATTCAGTCACCTGATCGTGCGAAACTCAACTTGAGGGTCGGCATTGTTTTTGCCTGTATTTTGAACGTCGCAAGCCTAATAAGTGTGGACTGCGGTCTCCTATCGCTGTCGTCTTCGCAGCTTATGACTGTTCATCTTTGAGTCTATACTCAAAACGCTAATGAAAAACGGGAGCTTGAAAATGTTGGAGGGCTCGATGACGCACGCCCAGGGGACGCCTCTTCTTTTTACCGAAATTGACCGACCCGTCATGTGAAGCCCTGTACATGGGACAGGATATCGGCTAACCGGCATCGTTTGAATCGGTTACACTTCTTGCTTAATTCCCCCATGGGTCTCCGTTACACTCTATGAGCACTTACCGTCATTTTGTTGTTGTATCTGTTATTTAATTACTGCTCCTGCTGGAAACCGAAAAGGATTACTTCTTAAAGCTAAGCGTACCCCCTGATCATCGGTATATCTGTTACATTGGTTAGTGGAATAATAAATCCAATTGAACGCCTTCCTTGATTTCGAAACGTTTTATTTTTCGGGGTGTCACGTTTCTTGTAATTTTTTATATTTATCACTTTTTGCCATTAAACTAGTTACCAAAACATCCAGAAGTGCCACTAAAGCGTAATCATAATCATATATTCCTTGGCTTCATTGTCTGTTTGCTCAATAAGTTGTTTCTAACAATAAAGAACGAGCCCTTGACCCCTTCCCTTTCGTTACTAAAAGCGTAATGGCATTCATATATCTATTCTCCAATACTGCGTAAATATGTCTCTCACTATTATCAATAATAATAATAATAATAATAATAATAATAATAATAATAATAATAATAATAATAATAATAATAATAATAATAATAATAATAATAATAATAATAATAATATAATCCCATTTTATGTCCACTGCAGGACGAAGGGCTCACCCAATGCTCTCCATCCTTTCCTGTCCTGTGCGACCTGATTCCATTTGATGCCTGCGAATTTCTGAATTTCGTCACTCCATCTTACTCTCTGTCGTCCACGGCTGCGCTTACCCTCTCTTGGTATCCATTCCGTCGTTCTAACTGTCCATCGGTAATCTAGCCTTCTCATCACGTGACCTGCCTTAGTCCTTTTTTTTTTCTTCTTCGACTTTTATGTCAGCTACCCCTGTCTGTTCCCTAAGCCACTCGGCTCTCTTCCTATCTCTTAGAGCAAGGCCTAGCATTTTTCGTTCTATCGCCGGCTGTGTGGTTCTTAACTTCTTTCTAGCTTTTTTTTAATTCTCCAAGTTTCCGCCCCATATGTCAGTATAGCAAAATACAGTAATTATATAATTTCCTCTTAAGTGACAATGGTAAGTTTCCGTTCATAAACTGGGAGTGTCACCCGTACGCGCCACCCCATGCTTATTCTTCCGTGTATTTCTTTTAGATGAGTAGGTTCTCCTATCAGGAGCTGTCCCAGATAAGTGTATTCTTGGACGACTTCTACTGTCTGGTTTTCAATTGTGAAGGCACGCATTTCGCCGTGCCACCTATCATTACTTTGTTTTCTGCATGTTCATCTTTAATCCTACCTTACCGCTTTCCCAGCTTAAGTCTACAATCATCTTCTGTAGTTCGTCGCCATCATTTCTGAAGAGTACTATGTCGTCGGCGAAGTGTAACTTTGCTCAAATATTCACCGTCAATCCTCAGTCCTGTTTCGTTCCAGTGCAGTCTTTTGAAGATTTCTTCCAGACATGCAGTCAATAGCATTGGAGAGATTGTATCTCCTCGTCTGACACCTTTCTGAATCGGGATTTTCCTGCTTTTCTGACGCAGCAGTAAAGGGTTGTAGAGTCTTTATATATGTGAGCTATTATATTTACGTAGTTATCACATATCCCTTGACGACGCAATGCCTCCAGAACTGCTGTTATCTCTACCGAGTCACAGACCTTTTCGTTGTCTATGAAAGCCATATAGAGGGGTCTGTTGTACTCAGCGGATTTCTCGATTATTTGAATGATCACATGAAGATGGTCTATTGTGGAGTATCCTTCTCTGAACCCTGCTTGTTCTCTTGGTTGACTAAATTCAAGTGTCGCGCTTATTCTATTTGAGATAACCTTTGTGAATATTTTGTATAGTGCTGAGAATAGACTTATCGGCCTGTAGTTCTTCAAGTCTTTTACATCTCCCTTCTTGTGTAATAATAGAATGTTGGCATTTTTACAACTTACTGGTACATTTGAAGCTTTGAGGCATTCTGTGTACAGTGTCGCGAACTTTCTAGTTAGGAAGTCTCCTCCATCTTTGATTAAGTCGGCGGCTATGCCGTCTTCTCCAGCTGCTTTCCCGCGGGATAATATTAATATTAATATGACAATATTAATAAAGAACGAGGTTATGTGCCCTACGGGCAGCGTTACTACAGGAATTTTCATATGCATGGCGCGGGAAGACAATGAACAAGAGCACGGTTCAAACCATCATAATTCGAAACTCAGGCCAAATACGCCGTCATAACCCAATCCCCCATCAAAATTAATCAATGGGAGTGTCAAGAGGCTATATTTATTTTGTGAATTGGTGGTGCATATAACTATTACAGTTGTCGCCGAACTATAGAGTGCGGCGACACACGGAATGAATTGTTTGGTGTGCACCACATTTATCTAAGGAGATTTCTCCGCTAAGAAGAGCTCAGAAAAACTTCTGCAAACAAATTCGAGCAGTTTTCTCCTTTGAGGAGATTTGAGGAGGAGCTTCCTTAATGAGATTTCTGCATTAGGAAATAGGGAGGAGATTGAGGAGAATTCATGAGAAAGAACAGATATCGCGATGCTAAGCTTGAGCAGTCAGGTTCTATGCAGCCATGGCGGATGCATTTAGATGGGAGGAAAGTTCTGGTGCAGTCCCATACGTCATTCTGGGTGCGCGTTCAACAACCTCCGGTGGTCAAAATGAATGAACATTTCCCGCTACGTTGTGTGCCGCAGTGATATATGCTGGTTATGACAACTTAAACCCCAGAAAATAGTTGCCGGCTCATTGTCAGGAATAGCTTTTTAAGGGCTGCCATTGAAATACATGAGATTGTTTCCACAGCTGCGGGGTTCCTACAGTACTAAAAACTGAACTGCACACATAAGTTGAACCCAAGAATATTTTGAAATTAGGATGTATGAAACTTAATTGCCCGTTACGCAGAACCTTCGCTACAGGTTTATTCAAGCACGTTACTGGAACGAAGGCTCCTCTTTATTTTATTTTTTTTTATCCAAGGTGGGCGCCAAGCTTTCAAGCATCCAAGGCAACACCGGTGTTTGCAACAGATGGCACGCCTATATCGATGTGGTGTGTGAGTGTGATATAAAGACAACGTACGTCACCTGCCTTTCGCTCTTACTACTGCCCGTACAGCCGATGCGAAGTAGGTGCGAAGAAAGTGAAATTTTTTTCTGAAATTTATTGAATAGTGCAGCGATAATTAAACATTCCTTCAAAACACACGCTGCATTCTAGCTGAATTAACGGAACTGAACAGTGTTCTAATATTGAAACGTGACACCGGGACTCCGTGATTACAGGCGCATTTTCTGCTCCTGGAGTGCGCTTGTTAATCAGAGAGGAACCAAACTTAGGCACAATGCTTCAAAAAGTCTCTCTCCATCACTGAGCAGCACAACAAATCAGCTGGGTGTACTCAACGCGAAGCGATGCGCCGTACCAATTTGCGGTGACGCCGAATACCGCGTTTCGTTCTGTGAGCACTCTACGTTCCCCAAATCGCGGTATCGAATCTCTGCCACGGCGGCTGCATTTCGATGAGGTACAAAAAGAAAAAAAAAGGAAAGAAAAGAACAGCGCCCGTATACTCAGGTTTAGTTGCACTTTAAAGAACCATAGGTGGTGGAAACTACTCTGGGGCCCTCCACTACAGGGGTGCCTCAAATCATAGTTGGCTGTTTAGTTACTAAATATATCCTCCTTATTTCTCCCTTTTATATCCCTTTTAGTTAATAAATATATCCTTCTTATTTATCTGCGGTATTCCACTTGCAACTAAACATATTTTGTGCTGAGCATTGCTTGCAACTTGACGGCCGAAGCGGAGGTTCTTCCATGCGATAGTATAGAACACAGTGATGCCTCCATTCCCGCCATGGTGCTCCATACTGGCTATGGCATTTTCTGCACAACCGAATTAACCTCACGGGACCGCATCCTGACCGTGGCCGGTGCATTTAGATGGAGGCGTAATATTTGGGCCGGTGTAGTGTACGATGTCAGCGCACATTGAAAAACCCCAGACTGCCAAAATTTCCGGACCCATCCACTACTCCACTACGGCGTCTCTCGCAAACGTATGGTACACGCTTTGGAACCCCAGAAATTACTATTCGTGATGCCGCCACAATGCCGCCACGATTCGTGAACGAGCTGTGAGCGGCAGCACGCGCACAGATGTATCAGGCTTCCTTATTTACTCGCCTAATACTAGCACAGCCTAGCATTGGCTAATTCTGCCTTGCTTTGTTTAAATTCAAGCTAATGTCTCCTCATACGGCAAATTCGCTGTAGAGAGATCCTCATGGTCATATTCTTTATGCCAAACCAATGACGCCTGCGTATATACATGGGGAACCACATAAATTCGTGCTGGCTTAACTTAATTATTTTAATGCAAGGTGCTCAACAAGCTTCGTAATGTCCAGACAACAACCGGGCTTCGCGGCACTTGCCACATCGACGTGATCAAGGCACACGATGGCCGTGTCTGCACTACCGGCATCTATCTTTTTCCGTCGCTGCTGCTGCTGCTGCTAGAGGAGTCGCTGCCTTTGCAAGGTCATTCGCGAGGCGGCAAGGACAAGGTCGACATTCCTATGGACGTTACTGAACAACGGCCGTGGCAAATTAACAATGCGTCACAATGGAGGATGTACTCGAGGTGCAAGTAACTGGGCTTCGCGTATTTATTTGAACACCACTTGCTTTAACGCTTTAGACAAGCTTGTTTACAATTTGTTTCCGCCTTGTTCATTGAATCACTACGTATTTATTTTCCAGCATGCTCGCCACATCACTTTTGGACATTCAGAACAACACCAAGCATTGAGGCGCAAGCAGTGGCAAAATGAATGGAGTGCAAGAATGCCGATTCGTCCCGAGCGACATCGTATACGCCCACGCCCGCTGCTGCTTCTGCAGGAATCAGTGCGATGCGGGTTGCTCTCATAGGAAACCGCTGCCCGGAATGTCAGTAGCGTTATTACATGTTATTGCTGTCAGCAGCAAATGACAAATCAAACACAAGTCAACTAATGCTTTAGGCCTATGCAGGCTATTCTTGAAGCACCTGCTGAAGCCCTCCCGCCTAATCTCTACTAGCGGCAGCGTCGGCTCCAAGGGGGTGGCTGTGTATGTTGGTGATCGAAACTCACGCGGTATTCTGCAATGCGAGGCAGGACAATACGCTCAAGGACGTGTCTCCGTATCAGCTTTGGCATCATGGGCATTGGGAAAAATTTATATTTTATATATTAATCATGAGTGATGATTAATGTAACCACTACATGAAATGTATGAGATCCTCATGTAAACTGATTAACATTAGTAAAACATGTTTTCAAACGTATGCGTATTTCAAACATTGCTTTCTAACGTATGCGTATTTCAAACATTGCTTTTTATTTACCACTCATTGTCGCGATATACAGTTCCGAAAGCCGAAGATTTACGAGCGTCCATGAGAATTTTTGATGGTCATTAGCAGTATCATTGAAATATTGTGACAGATTAGTTGGTCAGAGAACATAAAACGAAAAACTTTCTTTCCCTCGGGGTCCAAAAATTGTGCCGTCTTGAGAAAAAAAATTCCTGAAGCGCTAACACGCTTCGGTGGCAGCAAGACTGATAGCTGGGCTAGTTGGTAAGTATCCATAATTTAAACTTTTTAGCGCGCACAAAAGATACAGACACTGAGAAGGAAGACACACGAGCGCTAACTCTCAACTGTTTATTTTTTGAAAGAAGCATACATATAAATACATACATATAAATGATCATACATATAAAATGAGCATACGTATAAATGATCACAGACAAGTAAAGACGGAGATATCTCAATTTCAAGCGGACAAGAACAAAGTACCTCGTATGGAAACATGCCAAACGCGATGTCGTCAGGGCAAAAAGAGGAGTTTAGAATTGCACTTAAGGACAAGTATGAGGCTCTAGAAGAGTACAGAAATGAGGACATAGAGAATATGAACGAAAATATTACCAGGCTGATCGCCGAAGCATCAACAGAAGTAGGAGGCAACGCACTGAGACGAGAGGTAAATAATATCTCTCAAAATGCTAAAAATTTAGCATTTGAGAGACTAACAGATGAGACTAACTCGAGAAGCAAGATAGAATTCGCCGAGCTGTCTAAGCTCATCAACAATAATAAAGTCAATGACATACGCAACCACAACGTGTAAGAAATACAAGCATCCGTCGGAAAAGGAGGTGGCATCAAAACAGCTAAAAGGAAGCTTTGTGCGGGAAAGAACATAATGCATGTAGTAAAAGATAGGCACGGGAACATCGTAACTTCAATGATATAGCCAAGGTGGCCGAGGAATTCTATTCGGAAACCTACAGCTCACGATACATCACACCCTCATTGTAAGAAGCGCTGATTAGGACACCGAAGTTGCATGCGTCACTGCAGACGAGATTAGGAGAGCAATTGAAGGCATGTCCCGCGGGAAGGCAGCTGGAGAAGACGGCATAGCCGCCGACTTGATCAAAGGTGGAGGAGACTTCCTGACTAGAAAGATAGGGACACTGTAAAAACAATGCCTCAAAGCTTAAATTGCACTTGTAAGTTGGAAAAATGCAAATATTCTATTATTACACATTAAGAGAGATGTAAAAGACTTGGAGAACTACGCGCCAATCAGTAAACTCTCAGCACTGTGCAAAATGTTTACAAAGGTTATCTCAAATAGAATAAGAGCCACACTTGAACTTAAACAGCTAAGAGAGCAAGCAGGGCTCAGAAAGGATACTCCACAATAGACCACCTTCACGTGATCAGTCAAGTAACCGAAAACTCGGCTGAGTACAACGGAACCCTCTATACGCACTTTATAAACTATGAGAAGGGTTTCGACTGGGTAGAGATACGAGCAGTTCTGGAGGCATTGCACCATTAAAACATACGTCATAGTTACGTAAACATAATCGGCAGCATCAACAAAGTTCCTACAGTTAACCTACCCCTTCGCAGGAACAGCAGAAAGATCCCAATACAGAAAGGTGTCAGACAAGGACATAGAATTTCTCCACTGCTATTTGCTGCATGCTTGGAAGAAACCTTCAAAAGACTAGACTGGGACGAAACAGGACTCAGGATTAACGGCGAATATTTGAGTAACTTACGCTTCGCCGACGACATAGTATTCTTCAGCAATCACGGCGACAAACTACAAAAGACTTAACCCAGGAAAGCGATAAGGTAGGAATGAATATGAACATGCAGAAAACAAAAATAATTTTAGGTGGCACGTTGAAAAAACGTGTCTTCACAATTGAAAACCAGACATGAGAGTCATACAAGAATACATACATTTAGGACAGATACTGACAGCACAACCCACTTATGTAAATGAAATACACCGAAGACTAAGCATGGGATTGCGTCATATGGGAGACATTCGCAACTTATGAACGGAAACTTACAATTAACACTCAAGAGGAAATTATATAACTACTACGTTTTGCCAGTTCTGACATACGGGGCAGAACCTTGGAGAACAACGAAGTAGCTCGTGAAGAAGTTAACGACCAGCCTGCGGCCGATGGAATGAAAAATGATTGGCGTTACGTTAATAAATAGGAAAACAAACGAGTGGGCCAGGGAAAAGACAGTGGTAGCCGACATTATAATCGAAGTTAGGAAGAAAAAAGGACATGGGCAGGTCACGCGACGAGCAGGCTAGACAACCTATGCGCAGTTAGAACGGCGGAATGGATACCAATAAAGCATAAGCAGAGCCGTGCGCTATACAGAGTCACATGGAGTGACGAAATTAAGAAATTAGCAGGTATCAAATGGAATCAGCAAGCGCACGACAGGAAAGGATGCATAGCATTGGGAGAGGCCTTCATCGTGCAGTGGACATAAGATGGGCTGATGATGATGGTGATGCCATTGTTCACTCCGCTTGCTAGGAGTTACATTATCACTGCCCTTGATAGCACTTACATTATCAGTTGCAGGATATAGTATAATGTGAAGAGCCCGAATGTCTAATGTGAATGTCAGGATAGTGTAATGCGAAGAGCACGTATGTGAAGAGCACTGAAATTTCAACATGCCATTGTTCACTCCGCTTGCTAGGAGTTACATTATCACTGCCCTTGATAGCACTTACATTATCAGTTGCAGGATATAGTATAATGTGAAGAGCCCGAATGTGTAATGTGAATATCAGGATAGTGTAATGTGAAGAGCACTATACACATGCCCAGTGACAACGACATAACGGATACCAAGAATGGAAAAACGCCGCGCGTTGGAATTCGTTGAGATAGACCTTCCTTATGCAGTGGACCTGAAATAGGCTGATAATAATGATGTTGCTGAAGCATTAGGTGTGTGAGCTTTCTGTCTCCATGTATGTATGTATGTATGTATGTATGTATGTATGTATGTATGTATGTATGTATGTATGTATGTATGTATGTATGTATGTATGTATGTATGTCTTTGTTTTCTGTTTACTCCTTCCTTACCATCTCCTTTCCCTTGTTATTTCTCTTTATATTGTTTGTTTCGTCTTTCTTGATTTCCTCTTTTCTTTCTTTCTTTCTTTCTTTCTCTCTATCCAGGTTTCTTAGTTATTTTTTTGGCTGAAGATCCACGAGGCTTATAACACTGACATATGTTAACATCTTCCTTTGACGAGCAAAAACCTGTTAAAGGAGCGCGCCGTGCGATTGACAAGTAGAAGCGGAAAAAAGGAGGAATTGCGCGGGCACGGCTTTCACGACGATGATTGTATGGCCACACGATGAGAACAACGCCAATGAAGCTGAGAATTATGAGTAAATAGAAGCCTCGTATGAAAAAAAAAGAAAGTGTGGTAACGCATGATGGCGTCAGCTAGCCACACTGAAGCCTCGAGACCCTTGTCCGCTAAAGAAGCTACTCAGAAGCTCTTTCTCTTCTGTCGATCTCAGTAGCGCATCCCTGCCAAACGAAGACGATGAAGGTGACGTGCTATCTAAGCACGAGACTCGGCATTGCTGGCAGAACGTCCTCCGAAGTCCCCTTTCAGACTTTTTTTCGCATCGCGCGCATTGCAGCCAAGGTGAAAACGAGCTACGGAGAGGCACTTCACCGCAGGGAGGCTTCGGCAAAACGAGGAATGGGGCATGGCGAGGGCAGAAGCACAACAGCGCGGCGGCTCAGCGAAACGCCAACATCGGTTCGCACAGGTGAGCGTGAGATGCCACAGCGACGCCATATTTTAGTGGTGCTTTCTTTAGCAGACTAAATAACTTTTACAGCGCTGGCTGTCGACCGGCACAGTATAGTATCAGTGCCCTTCGCTCTGTATTCTTTTTTTTTTTTTGCTGTTTTAAACCCAGATGACTGCATTAATCATGGACGTCATATTTCTACTCAACCGTGCGTCAGATTCCCATTTCTTAAAATACATAAGAACGCCTAAATCGAAGAACAGGGTGCTAAAAAAAACGATGCATAACAGGGAATGTCACTGGAGCCAAAGTTTCGACAAGTGGACGCGTCTTCGTCAGGAGGGCAACTGACCTGTTCATCGATTGAAGCCTCCATATTCCCGTGATCTTCTCTTCTAGACAGGAACACCTTGTATTTGATGGGACCATTGATTTTATTGTCGTCACGCGAGCTATACCACTATTGCGGTGTTGCGGCATCTGCCACAGTGGCAAGCTGTATAGAATTCACGAAGCGATCGGCACTTTCTCCATAAGTACCTTCCGTTATTTTCAGCTGTACTAGAGTAATGCATCCCCCTTTTCGATGGTACATCTCCGTCACGAAGTGGGCGATACCTAACTCGCTGCTCACTCGAATCTGTGGCGTAGCACGTGAGAGATGGCACTGTTAAGTTAAAAACGCATGTTGGATTCAAGGCCGTGGTGGTCCTATCCTAATTCGGGCGAAATACAACCGCAGCAGCGTACTTGCAGCTGAGGGTAAGTCAAAGAATACTACACGATGGTCAAAACATATCCGCAGTTCCGACCTACGGCGTCAGTTTCTATCATATATCACACTTCTGGCAAGCTGAACACAAAAAAATGCAACGCTCCCCTTATGGAAGTACTCGGGAAAAACATATTTAAATACACCATGTCGTTTTGAATAGTAGAGTTTATAAAAATATCTCGTGAGAATTGACATATGAATAAAAAGTTAAGTCAACAGTGCGTTCTGTATTCAGTTGCAGAAGTTTAATTGAACCGCTTCTTAAATGGAGGCGAAAATCTTGATTTAGAGACGTGCCATGGATCAGCCTCTAGTTCTTTCTTTTTAAGGCAAGTTGGCTTCCATGCTTTCACGCATTCGAGGCAACACCGGCGTTCTCTAAAGCTGGCACACCAATGCAGATATGGAGCACAAATGGGAGGTGTCCACTACTGACATTATCTATCCTTTGCTGTTAAAACTCTCCGAAGAGTCTGTTTGATGTAGACGCCTTTCACAAGAAGCCACTGCTGAAAACGGGAACAGAGTTGTAAACTTATTCAATACCCATTTCGACAAAGGAACACCGCTTGCAAATACAGGGTGAAAGTTTACTGAACGTAATTATTTTTTTCTTCTCTACGTCTGCAGTATTTCGATTACCGCTAAATAAATGGTGTGCTACACAACGTTCCTGACTTATGCGCTAATGTTATGTGTGTGCTAAATGTGAAAGCGGACTGTAACTTAAGTCCGCGCCATTTTCGAACGAGAGGGTGACTGAACCGGCGAACAGTCAATGGTCCTCTATCCTGCCGTGCTTACTTGCTTGATATCACTGCTGGTTAAAAATCTCAGCGCATGTGCTAACATCAGAACCGGGGTTGGCACTGGTCAGTTTAAATAGAAGGGAATTGTTAAAAAATACTTTGCAACGCCCAGGTGGCAACCACGATTTACGCCACTACCGCCATCCTTGTGTTGTCGTCGCTGGTGCTGCTGCTGCTGCTTCTCGCCGAGTCAATGCAGCATCATCACCACTCGCAAGGAGGCAAGGACGACAAGGTGAACATTCCTATGAATTTGTTGTTATGTGGGGTTTAACGTCCCAAAACCAGCTCTGATTATGAGAGACGCCGTAGTGGAGGGCTCCGGAAATTTCGACCACCTGGGGTTCTTTAACGTGCACTGACATCGCACAGCACACGGGCCTCAACATTTCGCCTCCATCGAAATGCAGCCGCCGCGGCCGGGATTCGATCCCGCGACCCTCGGATCTGTAGCCGAGTACCATAGCCATTATACCACCGTGGCGGGGCCATTCCTATGAATGTTATTTAATAACGACCGCGACAAGTTCAGAAGGCACCACTACACACTTTGTGATTCCGGCGTACGTAACTGGGCAACGTCTATGTTCGCCACTTCACTCAAGTATTCTTAATAGTTTGTTTCCAACTTCTTTACTGTGCCACTAAACATGCTCCTGCATGCTCACCACCCCACTTTTGAACATGCAGGAGAGCATGAACCTCTGCGGCACAAGCAGCGGCAATGTCAATGCAGTACAACAGTGGTGGGTGCGCACTCCCTACACCACGTTCCTGCAGCTCCTCTCGCTGCTTCAGAAGCCAGTGCGATGTGGTGGCTGCCGATGAGGACACGCTACCAAGAAGGTGACAACTGGTGTTCAGTCTATTTTAGATGAAGAGCATCGTAAGTTCTCTGAGAAGGAGCAACTAATTTATCAACAATGCAGGTATTCCTTGAAGTGGCCTTTTGCTTTTCTCCTCCTGGTCGCTGCTTGCGGCAGCTGTCGCACCAGAGAGTCCTCCCAGTACTTCGATGATGGAAGCTTCACACCATGCCCTCAAATGCGAAGCGGGACGGGCCTCCGATGGACAATGCGTGATTCAAGCAGCTCTGATATCGCTAGCCTCGTGGGAAATTTGTAAAGGGTATTAGCGTTAATTATGGCTTATATGTCGGTTATAGTTTAAAGAACCTTACTTATGAACAATATTTGTTAGATTTAATAAAAGTGCTGTAAAGCGTCCGATCGGTCTTTTTATTTGAAACAATGTTCACTCAGCTCGAGTTCCTTGTAAGAATAATGCGTATACCTCCAGCCGTCAATGCTTATTTAGTAACCGCAATTCTTAGTAGTGCCATCGAAACCTCACTTTGTTGCTACAAAACCGACGAAAATAGAAAGTTTCTTCATATTTCTGAACAGGCACTGTATCTTAGCCTTCAAACGTGTTTCTTTGCGCTAGATAACTTTAACACAGTTTAAGTGAAGTATAATGAATCATCATATTTTCCATTTACGTTTCCCTGTCATGCAATAATCCATTACGGTGGCGTAGACAAGGCGTCAGCGGTTATATCGTAGAGTACTTCATTATACTTCCATGGCAGTACACCGCACAAGCATATTGTCTTTCTGAATATTATTAATAGAGGAGTGCATCTCGCGATATATTTGCTGGGGTCTTAGAAAGAGTTTTCTGTAGGGGGTTACTGGAATCAGTGCTTTTTTTTTTACTGTAATGACTAGCGTAACGAATCAATTTGGGGGGCTTATTTCAAGGGAGTACCTTGAAGAAAATTACTGAATAGTTTCCAGACTACTCCTTCTGTTTTAGAAGCACATTGTGGGCGGAGCTACAGGATTCCGTCCACAAAGCGTCTACGGCGAGCAACATCAACAGGAAAAGTTCAAGTTGTGTCCGCGCGACAACAACCCTTTTACGGGAAACGCAAGGTCAGAAGTCAGGTATGCAGAGGACAATCTTTTTTTATATATAAATAAGACGAGGGAGAGATTAAGCCATCAATTGACGACATGAAGCGTCGTTAGCAGAAATGCTGGGGATCTACGCGAAAAAAAAAAAACCATATGGTATGAAGTGCTCGAAAAACCACGACGAAAGGCACGCCCTACTGCAGGGCGCAGGAGAGCTAAACACAAGTTGTCTATTACCGCGTGACGTTAAAGGCAGGGGCCAGGGGAAAGGGGGCGTGGCAAGGGGCCACGGCTACCTTTCGACTACTAGGGAAGCGCGCAAAATTTCTGCTGGGATCGTAAAAAAAAGAAAATGTAGCTTTATTAATGCCATATATATATATAGTATTCCTCCTGGCTATCGGGATAAATATACGGTCAGAATATATATATATATATATATATATATATATATATATAACAGAATTGACGATGCGCCTCTTAGAGAACGACGGTTTATTAAGTCAACGTTTCGGTCGGAGCCCGACCTTTTTCAAGACATGTAAACCACAGGCCAGTATGGCCTTATATACACACTTTGCCTTGTAGTAAGGAGAGAAGGACAAGGGTGGGAAAGCGAATGAGTGGGTTGAAAATATACGGAAATAATAAAGTAAAAAAATAAAAATAATAATAAAGATTGCCGGCATCTTCACTGCAACAAAAGATGAACAAGTCACGCAAAGGGAACTCGCACACACACACACACACACACACACACACACACACACACACACACACACACACACACACACACACACACACCACAGAGAGTGAGAGAGAGAGCGAAAGAAAAGAAGAAAAAGAGGAAGGGGCGAAAGTCGGGGAAACAGCGAGAAGGACGAGTGCCGCCCGCCGCGCCAGTGCTGTCCATGTATATATATATATATATATATATATATATATATATATATATATATAACACGTTCTGACCGAACGCTGGCCGCCAGCCGAAACGTCGGAATGCCTACTAAATAATATGTTTGTAACTGAGTTTCTGACCGTATATTTATCCCGATAGCCAGGAAGAATTGTGTGTATATATATATATATATATATATATATATATATATATTGTCTCAGAATTCCAGTCTCTAACCTTCCAATCTTCTGACAACCGATGTCTGCCCAAACAACCAGTCGTTTTCACACTTTGAATGTGTTTCAGCTTCTAGATTTGTGTAAATTATTGAAGACCTTTCATAGGCATCTTTAAAGGGAAAAGGAAACGGACTGATATAATTATGATGACTTCTTAAACTTAGTGATTGTGAGGGCCACTATCATTAGTAGTGAATGTAATTGCACAATGCAAATGACAGATGACGAGGGGGGGGGGGGAGGGGGGTGTTGGACTGATGAGAATCGGTGCCCTCTCACGCGACTCTCTGCGCAAGCTCATAGTTAAAGGAGTGCAGGTTCCTGAACTGTTCAATCAGCTGGCTATAGCTTTGACTTTGCGTGCTTACAACAAACGCTGTGACGAATTTTGAATGAGAACAGATGGGTTAAAGCTAAGTTATTCAAATTTTATAGTCTTCAAAGAAAGATTGGGTACCGTTTCCGGACTTATCGCGAAAACCATCATTAATATCTCACATCAGGGACCAAGAACAGTAAAGCCGAAAATGTTTACGCGAATAAGAGCGACGTTCTACTGGAGGCCTGGACACAGCGGTGATCGGACAGCACCTTCATACCATAACATGGTTTTTTTTTTTTTCGCGTAGATCCCCAGCATTTCTGCTAACGACGCTTCATGTCGTCGCCTCTTGTGTAGTGGACGTGATGCTACTCATCTACGTCGCCACTACAAAGTCTCCAGCCCTTTAGGCGGGATCTTTGATATTGTGAACGGTGCCTCATAATTTGTGTAATAATTATTTGATGGCGACATAATCACGCAAACGCGGCCTTCATGCATCACATGCCCCACTATCCTTCCTTCTAGAAAAGATAATATAATTATCAAAGAAGATTATGGCGTCTACGATCCTTCAAACATTATGTATTCTGCATATATTTATTCATGGAAAATATCTACAAAGCCCTTTTAGACGACGAAAGCAATAGAAGCTTTTCATCTCTGTTGCAGCCCCTTTCTGAAAAACGAAACGTTGAATATGACGTGTGATATCAGCACGAGCCGCTCGGCAGCGCAGGTACGAGGAATATTTGCTTTGCTGTACAGAAATTCATAGGCTGATCCGAATCGATTTGATTGTTCTGTTAATAGACTTTATTTGTATGTTTCATTATCCTATAGAACATTGTTTGATTTATTATTTGCACTCTTATTAAATTATTACGTATTCTTAATGCTCAAGTTCACGTTAAAGAATAAATCAACGTTTCAGGTATTATCCATTTTTGAATTAAATCCGCCTACATCTTGGTTAACCCCCTTAAGCGGGTAGATGCCAAATTTTAAGGATCTTCTTCATCATCATTATGCGACGTGGCCTTTACTGACGCGAAATTGCATTCCAAGCAGCGCCACAGTGCAGCCGATTGGGCAAGGCACCTTCCCATAGAGTCTTCGAGGAAAGGGTTGAAAGCGAAAATACTTTGACGAAAAACGGACTGCAGCATGTTGGGACCAAAGGTGAAAGAACTCGGCGACTCAGCCGAACACAAACATCAACTAGCGCATGACGTAAGACGATTAATAATTACGATCCCTTCCCCCACCGGAAAATGGGAGCAAGCGAATATTATCACTGCATTTTTCAGGTACTAAAGGTGGTGCAGAAATATGGAGGATAAAGAAAATACTCAAGATAAGATAAACGACCAAACAGCCTACAGTGGAAAGA
The DNA here is from genome assembly GCA_013339685.2 of Hyalomma asiaticum. Lineage (NCBI taxonomy): Eukaryota > Metazoa > Arthropoda > Arachnida > Ixodida > Ixodidae > Hyalomma > Hyalomma asiaticum. Next base: position 102,052 of record JABSTT010001861.1, read on the forward strand.
AAAATGATGGGTATAAAGTTAAGACACAGAAAACCACCGCAATGGAAAAGGGAACGTTGTTGTTGTTCTTTGTTGTTTTGTGGAGTTTAACGTCCCAAAACCAGTTTTATGAAAGACGCCGTAGTGGAGGTCTCCGGAAATTTCGACCACCTCAGCTTCTTTAACGTGCCGGGATTCGATCCCGCGACCCTCAGATCAGCAGCCGAGTACCATAGCCACTAGACCACAGTGGCGGGGTGTGGAAAAAGGAACAGACAGGAGTAGCTGAAATCCTTCATTCAAGGGAAACCGCTGGAGGTTGGCAATGTAATGCGACGAACAGGCTACAGATAGCGAGTGAGAAGGACAGCATGTATGCCACGACATCGAAAACGCCGCAAGGGAAAGCAAAAATTTCTGTGGTGTGATGAAATTAGGAACCTTGGCTATATAAAGAGGGATGTTCAACGTGGCAACGCAGCGCATATATGAAATTAATGCCATAGGCCTTCGTCCTACCGTGGCCCTGAAGCTGAAGCTTCGCGCCCAAGGGCCTTTCTTTCTTTCTTTCTTTCTTTCTTTCTTTCTTTCTTTCTTTCTTTCTTTCTTTCTTTCTTTCTTTCTTTCTTTCTTTCCTTCTTCTTCTTTCTCTTTCTTTCTTTCTTTCTTTCTTTCTTTTTCTTTCCTTTCCTTCTTTCTTTCTTTATTCCTTTCTTTCTTTATTTCTTTTGCCTCGCGTAATAAATGTCGTGGAATTGTGGCGTGACGGCATGTGTGGGTCGAGCGCAGCAGTGCATAGAGGGTCGCGGCGAGGAAACTCTTCTGATGGAACTTGGCGAACACATCGACAGAGGGGAACAGAGGCAGCCCCTAAATAGCTCCTCTGTTAGAAACAGCTGGAGTAACTATAGATTGGTGCGAATAGTGTGTATTCCGATTCATTATCTTCCTACGTTCCTTTTATATTTAATGTCTTGGATGAAGTTATGTGGGAAATCCTGTATGTAATGATGATAAAAAAAACTGCATGCGGTGCATACTGAAAAAAAGAAAAACGCAAGTGGCCACGACATCCGCAATCCTGCCTTTGAGTAATCTCCCTCCGGATACATCAGCGCGTCATGAATAATAGGAACAAAAGTACATGTGGCTCATACCCACTTTATATGTGCGGGTATGGGGTCATGGATACACGGGTATTGACCACACCTCATTAATTTAACCTAATGCCTACCCAAGTCGACAAGAGTTCATAGCTGGAAAATTAAGGTCGCCTATAGGTTTGCCCTGTCCCCAATCCCGTTCCTTATAAGGACTAGCATGGAAGCGCTCATAGATACGCTAGAAGAACTATGCATTCTTATATATAGCTCTCTCTCTTTAAATCCCTTAGCACGGTGGGTCGCCTCGGGATACGCGGCGGCAATACGCTTCCGATACTAAAGCGGTTAATTGGGGCCTAAATGTCGGGCGATTCTTCCTAAACAAATAGTTTCGTTCATTAACGCACTTATATAGGTCAAGGGGTAGAGAAAGTTGGCACGAAGCAAGGAGGTGGAGTTTGAGCGGTGGAAGCACATTCTTGCCACTTTGCAGGAATTCGGATCCCGGGCATGGTGACGAAAACGCGGCGACGACTGAATGTCGACATAAATAAGCTGGTGGCAGGACAAAGGCTCCGTGAACACAGTGGCATGGTAACAATCTCAACAATCGTAAAAGATGTGCAAGAGTGTTTCGAACATCGTTGCCAATGACAGAGGGAACGAATTGGTCAGCATGAAAATCCAGAATGCACAGCTAGGAGTGGCTAAGAGCGCGGTAAGTGGCTCCTCTAGAAATAGCACAAGTAGGTGACAAGATATTTGTTTACTGAGTTAACCTCAGCACTACGAATGTCAAACTTTATCGCGCAGATACCCGCTGCACTCATTTCCCGCAGTGACGTGTCTATTACACTCCATACTGTACAAAGTTCAGTGTGCTGGTCTAATGCTCATAGTTTTTACCGCTTCATGAGTGCAGGTTAATATTTCATCGGATGACGTATGTTATCTTCATTTCCCACAAGAAAACCCTAGCCGTAGAGAATAGAAGAGAGCAATTTATTTAAAAGACGGACGCCACGAAGTTAATACACGCCAGACAGTCGACTGTTCCGAACTACGCTTCTCTTCGTCCTTCTCTTCTCCCAAAGACAGCGCTACCCACAGAGGGCACTAGCGATTTGCCAGCACGTAGAGCGAAAGAACATAAATAGTACACCACCTCATGACGTTGAATGGCCTGTTATATTTGTTGTGTATCGTGACTCATAAAAAAATAAGGATGAAAAGATCAGATATAGGTTTTTTCTATAGGAAAACAAATACATCGTAAGCAACATTCTTCGGTCAAACGACAACGATGAACACCACGTGCGATCTCAGCACGAGAAGATCGGCCGGAAAGGATAAGAAGAAGAAGCTTGTTCGAACGAGTCGTCTCATCGCAAGCATTGCCAACAACATCAGCACGGCTTAGTAGAGGTCAGCACATCGTCTCGGACTATCGCATAGAAGATGCAGGTAAAGCAGGGAATGTTTTACGAGAACGTAGACTGCTGGACGGGGAGGCGAGCGGCGAAAGGGCCCTGGGGTACAGCGCATCGACAAGTTCAGCTGACGCAGGTGAGCATGGAGGGACGCAGTGACGGGATATCTTTCAGGATTTTGCGTGCGAAAGAAATATTTCTTGGGGCATTGAGCACTTGTATCTCACTTATTTTTTATATACACAGATAAGTGGCAGTTAGTCCCCACATCCTTTCGTGTGACCAGAAAAACGTGAATACGAAAGAAATTGTGCGTACAGTGCTCAGCGAATGGAACGCGATACACGGAGCGGATGGCTGCAGGTCCTTTTTGCATCATAGCTTTGCACTTGTTAGAGCGAGCTGATTGATTTTGGTATTCACTGAAACCGAGAGACTTTGCGAAACAGTGTGATAAAGGCTGCTACCTCTGCGATCATCCACGTAACTTCAAGAGCGCAAAATGCGCCAGCCATCACGCGGTGCGAATATCGCGTTTCATTTGCTGAGCACTATAGTGCTTTTTCGGCTTGTAGGCATCGCTAAAACATGTCTTAAAGATGTCTTGAACAAATTCACCAATGGCTTGTTGATTCCGTTTCAAGTCCATTTCGGTTTACCCTATTTTTGTCTCACAGTAATAGAATGGATATAGCGCGTTTGTCGAACTATGTGGTGATTTACCTCTGACAATTACGTACAATACGAGTATCATGCAAGGTTTTTGTGCCTGGGTCATAACAGCGTCAAAGTCGAAGCTACCTAATTCGGTATTCCACTAGCGAAATCTATGATGAATTAAGAGAAACATAAGCAAAAGGACATAAGGTTAAGGAGTTTTAAACTATGCTGCGCACAATCATAAAAAGTGACGACCACCGGAAAGGTGAACATTGTTATTAGGGTTACGGAATTGCAGCAGCGTCGAAACAACGTTGCTTAACAATGCACACATTTATGTTGAGCATATTTGTACGTTCCTTATTAGTGCTGAGTGACTGAAACAAAATTCTCAGAGCCCACGGCCCCGGTTTTCAACTTTCTTTTTTTTTTTTGCTACAGCGCCTTTGGCTGGGGAATTCCAGCTGGTTCATTGTGTCGCTCAACGAAAGCAAGGGACATTGTTAAACATTATGACCAACTTTGGTCCCTCTGTGATCACCAAGCGCCCTCCAGTCGCACAAAATGCGCCGACCATGACATGGTCACAGTGTCGCGTTTCAAGCGCCTATTGAACTCAGCGTAATGGCGTGATACAATCTCCCCACGAATTAAAAAACGAAACATGTCAACTGAAAATCGTATCGGCGTGATCTCACTGTATATAAATGGTTTAAACGCAAAGCACATACATCACACCTGGCAACCTATCGCTGCAGGCCCGAGAACGTACTGCAGCCAACCCGGCTTACAAAAGTGGCACCACCAGCACGCAGCTTAGCCCGCGCCATCGCAGCAAGGTTTCAGGCCAGCCCAAGAACTTCATTGGGGCCTCAGCGTGGTCGCTGCCTGCCAGTTCAATTTGCAGCTATGAAATGGAGTCCGGGAAACAGCGTGGTCGCCTGGTCAGTGGCAGATGAATGAATTTCCTCGAAAAAAAAAATTGCCTTCCATTTCAATTATAACTTCCTAATACCAGTTACGACGGCCTAGTATAACTGCATAATACAGTTTCTAACTGCCTAGTGCAAGTGCCTGCCATTTATAACTGCCTATTGTAGCTGCTTGCCATTTATGACTGACTTCGTTTATAAGTGCCTAATTTTGCTTTTTGTTCAAAAATGTATACTACCGGCGGTTACTCCCGAGTATGGACAATACACTTTTACAACGTAAAACGTAAGCGTATACATAAAACGTATACATTTTCAGCACATCGGTAGAGCTAAAATGCACTTCTTAAGGAAAGAATTCTGGATATTGAATGGCCACCTAGACTTAATTACGTTCCTATTATTATTATTATTATTATTATTATTATTATTATTATTATTATTATTATTATTATTATTATTATTATTATTATTATTATTATTATTATTATTATTATTATACGTGACTTCCACACGCCAGTTTTCGAAATTACGTTGTGTTCCACCGTGACACTAGCAGTATAAAATGCTTAATGCTATAAAATATCGAGTTCTCTTTTATGTATATACCTCTCATCTTTACTTCCAAGAAAAAAGTAGTATCGCTTGTCCCTTGTTGTAAAGGCGCAGATGGGCACAAACGTTAACCTGTTGAGGCTCATTTACAGATTGTAGTTAAGCCGCTAAGATATCAATGAGCTAAGGTCAAGGATGCAGGTTAACTTTCCGCCAATGTCAGGCCCAGTTTACTGAGGCGAAATGCAATTAAAATCGTGCATGTGGATTTATGTACCGGTGAAACGAGGCCATGTGATCAAAATTAACCTACAGTCGCCTTGTGCCGCGCTGCTCAGAAGTCAAATACGCTGTTCTGGCAGGCTAAATTTCGTAAAATAATTTGGTGACCGCGCTTAAAACTGCTTATAGACAGCGAGTTTTCAAATATATGGTATTGCCCCAACACGTTCGGTGTATGTATATATTGCAGTAGAAATGATGCCTACGCATGAGGTTGGTTCAGCTGTAGGCTTCGAATTCGCATATACCAAAATGTATTTAGCCGATTCACAAAAGCTTTCCCGCACATTGAATAAAAGTTTCACCTTGCGTCTGTGTTTTCTTTAACCTATGTGCCGCGAAGCATTGGAGCATTGGAAGCAACACCAGTGTTAGCCACCTCTGGCACGCTGATACGGATGTGCTGCTGCACGAATGCGAGACTTCTACTGCCGACACCAACCGCCTGCGGATGTTAGTGCTGCCGGGGAGCCCGTGCAATGTGGACGTCTCTCAAGACAAACCACCGTTGAGAAGGTGATCCTTTCTGCGAAAGTTATTGAATATAGTTGCGACAATTCGACATTGCTTCACAGTACAGCTCTCATTTAAGCTTAATAGCCACGTCACGGTGGTATTGCGGCTACGGAACTCGGCTGCTGATCCAACGGTCGGGAGATAGGATCCCCGCAGTGGCGGCTGCATTTCGATGCAAGCGAAATGTTGAGGCCCGCGTACTTTGCGACGTCACTGCATGTTAAAGAACCCCACGTGGTCTAAATTTCCGCAACCTTCCAGTACGGCGTCTCTCACAATCATATCTCCTTTTGGGACGTAAAATAGAAGAAATCAATGAAATCAATTTAAGATGAACACAAACGTACGTTTTGTACTTACTTGGGACAGTATACCGCTTGCCGCTACACGAAGGTTTCATTATTCAGCTCGAAAGGCGACAATCAACTGAACCAGGGCACAGAGGCGAAAAAGAAGCCACACAACTTATGTGCGCATGCTCAGGAATGGTGTCGCCACCTGTCAAACGGGTGCACGTGCCGGTATACGCGATAGACAACTGTTAAGGCAACTTATCTTTTCTCTGCTTATGATAATCGATGGCTGACTCACGCACGCGCTTCCACTCTTACTGATACGCCAGGCCTCGACCATTAAACGCCTTTCTTCATTATTATGCCTTTAAAGAATCTCCCGTCCGTTGAACGTTCTGCAACGATAAATAAGACGGCATTCCACCTGATAGCGGCATTTTATGCTTCTATGGTGATTTAGTCTCCTATTAATACAACACGCTCTTTGCCCCTACGTAGAAACGTCCGCAGCTAAAAGGAATCTTATAAACCACAACAATGTGACAGTCGGTTAAATTATTGTTGGCTGTGTGCTTAGTCTGACAAGTATCTGTTCGCTTTTTTCCTAGCAACACATCATTTTTTCTATGTGCAGCAACACATATCCTACCTATCTTGTGAGGAGCCGTAAACACAACTTTCACCCCATATCTACTTCCCGCTTTCTTAAGCCTGTGCGAAGCTGCGTGGATATATGGCATACTTACGACTCTATGCTTCTTAATGTTAATGACTGTTACGGAATGCATACCGGTCATAATCGACTTCTTTAGACGTTCAGCTACAGTGGCTACAGCTAAGCCACGGTAACCTGCTTCTAATAAGCGTTTGATCTGTGCATTAAAGCTTTTGTTCAATTGGTGCATGCATGATTTTGTTAGGAGCGACTTTAGACACGGCTTTGCTATTAAGTTTTTTACTACTTTCGAGTGCGTGGAGTGAAAGCTTAACAGCGGCTTGGATGCTCCAGCGCGATAACTGTCAACACTCGCTTCTTGGTAAAACGTGAAAGAGATATCTAGAATTTTTTTAAAAATCTAATCAAATCTTTATTCATAGCAAAAATATAAACGCATTGGGTTAGAATGAAGGAGGTTTCATAGCGCAAGGCTGAAAGGGGACCTCCTGTCAGAGAATTACATGTTGTTAAGGGCATAAAAACGGCAACTGAATAGCGTTGAGTAGTGGTTGACAGTTATAGGAACAGAACAAACGTACAATCAGAATGGAAGTAAAAATGACAATAAAACAACGTTAAGCGAATATATACATGGCTATAGATATAACGCAAACGTACGTGAGTATGAAATCTAACAATAGTACGCACGGTAATCAACCTAAATTTGAGTAAACGCAAATTGTACTACGTTTCCTGAGGCAGTTCTCTCGTAAATCTCAAGCTGTCTCCATTAACTTTAAATTGAATGCTTACATATGTGATGACGGATTCTAAATCATCCTTACTAAAAAAACCGAGTAATCATCAGCCTAACGAAATACCATAATGACGTGTTAGCTAAGGCCTCCTTGAAGCGGCTATCAAGCTGGCTCAAGTAAAGATCGCTAGGAATAGGGGTAACCTTTGAACCTATACAAATCCCAGGTTTCTGCCGAAACACGCCTTCTCTATATCCAATGAACCTTTAAGCACAGTTGAAGATTTTTCTATAAATGCACCAGTGGAAACTCCGCACCTATCTGTAATACCCGACTCTTTCTCTTGTTGCTGAATATATTCTTTCACACGGTTTAACAATCCTTCATGAGGCAACGAGTAATACAGGTCTTCCACATCCATACTGGACGCTCTACAGTCGCCAGGATTATTCTCCTTTAAATACTGAACTAACGCCTGAGATTTATGTGCTCGCAAGGGGTCAGAAAAACTTGGAGATGTTAAGCGCTACTGCAGGTAGCTAGCTACACAAACTTGCCAAGTCCCTAACTCTTAAAATTCTGACCTTAGGCACCAACTACTGTTTTCAACCTAAACTAAATTCAGTTGACGTATTAAGCTTGGGGCGTTTCGTAACTATGGTTGTGTCGGAAGAAGAATGGTCTCGCTGTATTATGTCGCTAATATCAAGCAATCGCTCGATCCTGTTAAGGCTTCTAACCCTATCCGACCGTTGGCTAATTATTGTGTGGTGCTTAAGCTTAGTCCAGCATTTTTCGATAAGGAAAGTTGTTTTGTAATCATGCCGGACAGCGCATTTTCATAAAGAACCTTAGCAGGTATTGGGAATAATTTTCGGCCTGTTAAATTGAAGTCCCCTGTAGTTAAACAACGAGCTGTCGACCTCGTGTTGAAACATTATATTGATAGTATAACTTCTAGTGTCAAAAAGGCAAAATCGCTTACCTCAGAACTATTTTTCTCGACAAAATCTCCCAAGCAAGAAATTCCGTTTTGTTCGATTTTTCAGAGTTGGGGACTTGGCATGTTTGTGTAACCAGCTAGATAACTGCACAAGAGCATAACATCACGCAATTTTTCTGATCTCATTCGCGCAGGTAATTCTCAGGCTCTAGTTTAGTTTTTAACGAAGAAGAATCCCCGCGACTGCACAGAATTCAGTATGGATGTAGATGACCTGCGTTAGTCGTTTTCGCATGAAGGTTTGATAAATTGCGTAAGAGAATGTATCGAGGAACGAGAGAAAGAGTCGGTTTTTATGGACATGTGCGGAGTTTCCACGGGTGCATTTCTATAAATTCTTTCGATGTTCTTAAACGTTGGTTGGATATAAAGCAGGCTTGTTTCTGCAAAGTCGGTGATCTGTATAGGTTCAAAGGTTGCCCCTATTCTTAGGGATCTTTACTTGAGGGTGTTTTAAAGGCGCCTAAAGGAAGCCATAGGGGACCAGGTCATTAGGGTATTTCGCTATGCTGATGACTACATGATTATTTGTAGTAGGAATGATTTTGAATCCATCGTGACATATGGAACCAATAAATTTAAAGTTAATGTAGATGGCTTAAGATTTACGAATGAAATGCCCCAGGGAAACGTAGTACAACTTCTAGATACACCTTTGACGTTTGAGAAAGATCACGTGTGTTGGCAGTATTCTCATAGAGCATCCAAGCCGTCGTTATAGCCATCTCGTGTCTGAAGTCACCCCTAACAAAATCATTTGTGCACCAACTGAAATGAAAAAAAAAAAGCTTTAATGCGCAGGTGAAACGCATATTAGAAGCACTTCACCCTAGCTTAGCAATAGCAACTGTAGCCGAACGTCTAAAGAAGACGATTTAGACCGGAAGGCTTGCCGTAACAGACACAAACATTAACAAGAAAAGAGTCGTCGGTATTCCGCATATCCACGAAGTTGCGCCCATGCTCAGGAAAGTGGGAAGTAGATATTAATTGAAAGTTGTTTTTACGGCTCCTAATAAGTTAGGTAGGATATGCGCTGCTGTTCATAAAAAAAGTGATCTGCTGCTAGAAAAAAAGCGAACGGATACTTGTCAGATTAGGCACACAGCCAACAATATTTTAACCGACTGTCCCATTGGTGTGGTTTATAACATTCCTTTTACCTGTGGACGTTTCCTCGTAGGGAAACAGCACGTTGTATTAATAAGAGACTAAAAGAACATAGAAGCATACATATCAGGTGGAACGCCGTCTGATCTATCCTTACACTGCGGGACTGTAACTTCATGCCGAAGTAAGAAGAATGCGAGATTCTGTACAGGCATAGCAATCAAGAAACGCGTTTAATTGTCGAGGCCTGGTACATCAATAACAGTTGAAGCGCGTGCGTGATTCCGCAGTCGATTAGCTTAAGCAGAGAAGAGATAACTTGCCTTAACAGGTGTCGATAGCGTAGAGCGGCATGTGTAGCCGTTTTACAGGTGGCGCTACCATTGCTGAGCACGCGCAGATAAGTTGTGAGTCTTCTTTCTTTTTCGCCTCTATGCTCAGCTTCAGTTGATAGTCGGCGTTTGTGTTATCCACTTCTTTTCCCTGTGTCCTTGTTTTGCACGCCTGTTCTTTGCATTACGAAACCTTAGCAACTCGCCCAGCTTTCTGCAGTATTGTACTATTCAGCTAGCACGCTGAATCGGCGCATATAGTATGGGTGAACGCATATAGTTCGCTGTATCAAGAAGCACAGTGCTAGTTCAATGTTGTCCTTCGACATGGATCATCAGCAAGCTGAGTTGGTCCTGCCTGTATTTGTTTTGATGAAAGATTCTCAGCAAGCTTCCAAATACCCAGGGGCCACAGGGCTACGTGGCATCTCCCACTTCAATGTCGACAAGGTGGACGAAGAGGGGGCCTGCACCAACGACACACACCTGTTGGCATCGGCGCTACTGCTGCTCGAGTAGTCAAAGCTATATCGACGCCACTGTCAAGGAAACACAGCCGACAAGGTGAACATTTCTACTAGTGTTCTTTAACAATGGCCTAAAAACTAATGTTGGATCGGAATAGTCGCCTCATTTACGGTAAACTGCAGTTGTGCATATTCCCATTAGGTGTTTGGCTTTACAAACACTTCGCGACAGGACGTTTCCAGCGTGTTCACTGAATGCGAGTAATGTTTCTTCGGCTTCTTAACATCCAGGCCAACAGCTAACGGCTGCGGCAAAACCAGCGGCAAACTATATGGGGCGCTAGAATGGTTGGTCCGCGCCAGCGACATCATTCGCCTTCTGCGGTCCCTGCTGCTTCAGGAGCCACAGCGATGTGGGCGGCTGTCATAAAGAACCGCTGCCTAGAAGGTGACGATTGTTATTGAAGTTATCGATGCGAAGTAGTATATGTCCAACTATGCTTAGCTGATTTAAACACAATACAGGACTCCCTTCAAGCAGCCCTCCGAGCCCCTTCTCCTGGTGTCTGCTTGGGGCGGTGACGGCTTCAGCAATTTGCCTTTGTTTCTCAATGATGGAATCTGCACGCTATCTTCTGTCATACGAAGCGGAGGGAACTGCAAATGGACAGCACATATCCGCATCAGCATTTATCTGTCGAATAATGACAGAAATATATAGGGTGTTCTGCATTTGTAAGTTTTGTATATCCGGAGGCCACAGTGAGCCGTATGAAGTCAAGATGGTAATGATTATGTTTAATAAAGGCCGATTTAACCTGCGAATCCCTTTTTATTCTTTCAGTCAGTGTTTGTTTTTAGCTCATTCATATTATATACTGTTCTGGAAAGCGGACAGCTGATATCATCCACAGGAAGTTCTGCCGGCAGCTACTAATAATGAAATCTTATGTTGTCGTTCTTCTGAGGATACTAACTTAAATAAAGGTTCTCCTTCGTTCGAACTCTGCGCACTGTGTCTTTGGCTTTAGAATGTGCGGTTCTCTTGTGCTAACTCATTGTGGCAGAATTTTCGAAAATGAAAATAAAATATTTCTAATTGTGATACTTTTCGAAAGTATGCGATGATCCGTTGCGGTGGAACTGACAAGATGCGAGCGGTTAAAATGTGGAATCCCTGTGTTGGGGGACGGGGGGCAGTTCACTTTGTAACAATAATATATGGTTAGGAGAAATCATGTGCTATTGCAGAAGTGTTGGCATTACCCTTCCATGATACGTCTTTTTTATGTATGTAACCAGATTTTTGTTCCACTTCGTTACTTTCTCTCTGCCATTTTTTAATGCAATCCGATCGAAGTGTGGAATATCTCAGCTGAATATTGGACGTGAACACCCTAAGAAATAGGCGGGTGTACTTTGGTAGGCGAGGTTACTTGACGCTATGGCAATTTAAGGGCTATTTTTAAGGATGTTAAGTTGGGAGAAGTGATTCAAAATTTTAACGAGCGCTCAGGCAGGACATCTGGAGATACTGCTCGCAAGAGTTCGCCGCTGCGTTGCGATTAACGAAAAAAAAAATTTCTACGTTGGGCGTGGTATAAGGCATATGTGGGGCCGGAGGCCTAGGCAGGTGAAGTATGGTCGCCTTTAGTTTCTTGCAGCACGACTATATATATATATATATATATATATAATATATATATATATATATATATATATATATATATATATATATATATATTATATATATATATATATATATATATATATATCTATATATATATATATATCTATATATATATATATACTCATTAGAAATAAAGAAATAAATACACACATGTGATTGAATCCACCCAAAGCCGTATTCAGAGACTATCGCCGGAAGTCGCACCGGTCAGACGTGTTCAATAACTAAAACAACAATTTGGTCGTGATCACACTGGCCATTGGTGCTTATTGAAAAGGATCAAAGCAGTAGCCGAGCGTCGACCAGACCAGGTGTGACGTCCTCCAGTGTAATGTCTCCTACGCTGTGGCAAGTCTGAACTCTGGCTGTTAGAAGGTAAAACAAAAGTTTAGATAGTTATCTGGAGCATTTTTTTATTCATCGTTTAAAGTGTGGTATAATTTGAAAACAGCGCGCACACCTGTGAATGTATCTTCGCAATTGGGCAATAATGGAGCAATCACCGGCGCACCGACACTTCTCTTGCCAGTTTGCGAGGTCCCACGGAAGGAACGCGCGATTCATCAAAACGAACTCACACGAAACGATGGTCACTGCAGTGTATGTAGTCAACCAAAGCGTCACAGTAGCTTAAAAAAAAACGCTGCCCTCTTCCCGCACGGACGAAAACGCACGACAGTTGGTTATACCATTGTGGCGCTAGACTTCCAGTTTTCTCTCTCTCTCTCCAGACCAGTCAACAATGACCTGGTGTGTTTGTTGATTCAATGTATATCAAGAGCGCTGTAGAACGCAGGGATGCCAAATTGACGCCGCCAGAGATGTTAGACTCTGCTATTAATTTTCTGGTTCGTTCAATAAGCCAACCAGTGCACACGAAACCAGTTCATACGAAAGACGACACATTCAGAGATGTTAGACTCTGCTATTAATTTTCTGGTTCGTTCAATAAGCCAACCAGTGCACACGAAACCAGTTCATACGAAAGACGACACATTCGCAATATCGCCAGAGCGGCTCGTTGTGAGAATGCGACCGCACGTATCTACTCAAGTCAAGGAAAAGTTCACGAAATGCTAGGGCCTAACGCCATTAAAGGCACGTAAATGAAACATCAAGGTAAAACTCGACGAAATCATTTTTCCTCGCCATACCTTTCTATGGGGCCTTTCTGTCCCCAACACCCTTCCCTATACATCATCCCCAATAAAGAGCTCTCTCTCTCTCTCTCACACACACACACACACACACACACACACACACACACACACACACACACACACATGAAAAGACAGAGTACGGAAAGTCGCATTACCTCACTTGGGACACTGCGTCACATGTCGCTTCAGGGTGACAGGACGCTTCCACTGGCCCCCAGATGTAGGACTAGAAATAATTCCTCAACAAAACATTTCGTTCACCGACAGCACCTCTTAGGTTGGATGGTAGAGGGAGAGGGCGTGCCGATGTAATGCGTATTTTGTGCATAACGGTGAAAATGTGACGACGATTGAATGGAATGACGACGTAAGGATACTGCTGGTATGACAAACGCTATGCGACCACCAAGCAATGCTGGCACTCTTAGAAGAACTTGCACAGGTTTAGAGAACTTCTTTGCCAACAAAAGAGAAAAATGAAATTGCCACACATCAATAGCCACGATACATACCTCGATGTCACAAAGAGCGCTGTAAGTGATTTCTTTGAGGAATATTGATTTGTGTGAGAGATATTTATTCACTACGTTGATCTCAGCACCTCGAATATCTAACTTCATCGCGCTGGCTGTTAATGCGTAAACTTGGCGTAGCGACATGTCTTTGTAGTTATTGCCATGTTCGCATTGCTGGTTCGGTTGCGATAACTGATTAACTCTTGAGAAGCTCAGGGGCCAAATTAAAAAGCTTCTCTTCCGTAAGTGTTTTCTGCCTGTGGCTAGCCGGCTCCTCCCATGATAGCTCTGGAATCAAAAGCGGCTGAAGCTTTCTATAATTTTCTATTTATAAGCCACTTTTCTGAACACGGGCAGAGCTTATTATTTGGTAAGATAGTGCCTCTGGATATTAAATATTATATTTCCTTTTTATAGTGTTCTTTAAGAAAAAAAGGCCTGCCATACGGCTGTACCCTACAAAAACCAATACGAAACTGGTGGCCATGGTGTCCGCCGCGACGGTGCCTTGTGTCCGCAACCGCGATCAGGTTCATTGTGGGAAACAAACCAGCGATCAAGCAATTAAGCAAGCAAGCAAACAAAAACAAACAAACAAACAAGGAAACAGTATACTAGACAGACAGACAGACAGACAGACAGACAGACAGACAGACAGACAGACAGACAAAGAACTTTTAATGAGGTCCGGAGAAGCGCTACCCTTAGAGCAGCACTGCGGGCCGCAGCCTCACCGCCGCATCGTGGGCTCTCTGGACAGCCCGGAGTTGTGGAAGAAGCTCGGAACTCTTGGTGGCAGAATTCCACTCCTCCTCGGCGACTTGATTGGGCCCATGTAACGAGGGGCACCGACAGAGCATGTGTTCTAAGTTGCTAACCGACCCGCAGTCCGGGCAGGTAGACTCGAAGGCGTCCGGAGAAGTAATGTTGAGTGGAGCTAAACTCGGATATGACCTAGTTTGCAGCATTCGGAGTGTGATTGCCTAATGCCTGGAAAGTTTACCGTGCGGCGGCGGAAACGTCCGCCTGCCTATTTGATAGTGTTTTGTGACTTCATTAAACGTGAATAAAATGTCTTTAAATTCGCCCCACCGTTCCTGAACACCTGTGTCCATCACAGCGCGGAAGTTTAGAGCGCGCGCCTGAGAATAAGCAGTTTCATTGAGGTTGGTGAGGGAATCTAGCTGAGAATGCAGATGTGCCGGAAACCAAGTAATAGTGGGCGGGGAGATAGTCTTTTTGCCCAGAATTTTAGATGCTTCGACGGAAATGGAGCCAGAAGCAAAGGCACTAAAAGCCGATCCTAGAGTCTGTGTATATTTCTGATTTACTATCAACCAAGAGGGCGCCTGCTCGACCATCGAGGGAGTAGAATCTTTGAAAGATGCAGAGTTGAGGATCAAACACTTGTGATCGATGGCTACGGCAACGAACCTGGCCGAGCGACCGTACTGGGCCGCATCCAAAAAGCAAGCTGAGTGAGGTGCGTTCCTAACGTGTCTAAGCAGCGCGACGGCCAGAGCCCTGCGCCTGCCGACGTTGTACTGTGGATGAACGTTACGAGGAAAAGGAGAGACCTGAATGCTGGCCCTTTGGGCGTCAGAGAGCTGATGTCGCCGCTCTTCAACTAGCATGGGATTGAGGCCGAGAACGGCTAAAATATTCCTTCCGGCCTGCGTAGACGAAAGCCGAGCTACCTGAGCAGATTCCTCTGCGTCGATGATCTCTTCCAGGGTGTTGTGAAACCCTAGCTGCATGAGTCGCTCGGTACTGGCCTGCATGGGAATGCCCGGCAGCTTTTTTTATGCTCTTCCTTATTAGCGATTCGAGCTTCCTCTTCTCGTGGCCGTGGCAGCAGCGCATGGCTGCCACGCACGTGATGTGGCCCATAAGGAAGGCGTGAAAGAGCCTGAGGAGGTTGTCTTCTCTGAGACCTCCCCGTCTGTTGGACACTCTGTTGACTAGAAAAACGGAATATTTTTGACCTTCTAACAAATAAGGCTCTTTAATGAAAACAAAGAATCTTTTCCTCTCGTGCTCAAACGCGCTACCTGTAGAGGAAACATGGCCCGCCTCGTGGCGAAAGACGTCAGCGCGGCCCAGACACACTGATCGAGGCGAAAAGCGAGCTAAACCGAACGCGTTCACGAACAGTGCTCTCGGATAACGCTCCAGCACCACGGCCGCTCAGTCGACCGGCACAATGGCATGATGGCTCAATAATGGCAGCGCGAAAACAGTCCATCACATAGTTTGGTAATATTTTGTATGCTCTGTTTCTCCACGTAGAAGAAAAAAGAGGAACACGTGAGATGTTTCAAACTGGAAACTATTCAGATGGTTGTCTTTTAAGGTGCTCTGCAACTCTAACCCTCTTTTCACGTCTTCAGCCACAATATAGTTAGCCAACTAGACATAAATGTGAGTTAGTTAAGTTTAGCTAAATTCTGCAAGGCAGTTTCACGTTGGAAATCTACTCAAAGAGCAGCGCAGATTTGGTGCTGCGTGTTTCCCTTGTGGTTTAGTATGAATTTGTGTAATTTTTACCACCGCCACCGCACAATCACAGCTTTCTTTCTTTCTTTCTTTCTTTCTTTCTTTCTTTCTTTCTTTCTTTCTTTCTTTCTTTCTTTCTTTCTTTCTTTCTTTGCCTTCACATAATCACTGTCATGTAGTAGTCGGATCACGGCAAGGTGGGTCGAGCACGCCAGTGGGTATAGTGGGCAGAGGGCAAGAGAACGCTTCGCAAGAAGAGCGACGAACGCACAGTCGGCGGTGGACATTGCTGGCCCGTAAACAACCCCAATGTTTAAAAATAGCCAGAGTACCTATGGGCTAGTGTAAATAGTGTGCATTCCGTTCAATTCGCTTCCGACGTTCCCTTAAATTTCAACGTCGTTGTTGAAGTTACGTGGGGCATCCTGTATGTAATGATGATGAGTAATTAGAAAAAAAGCAAGTGGAATTCTGACCCGCACACACACACACACACACACACACACACACACACACACACACACACTATATATATATATATATATATATATATATATATATATATATATATATATATATCAGAAAGATGTTAAGATGTTATAAGGTAAACAATTACATGCGTCGTCACATTACGTCGATTAATGATCATGGCCTATGAAATCTCGTCCTGTTATCGGTTTTTTTTAAAGGGCTTGGAATTTCCTTGAGAGCATGATCCGCAGGGGTACCACGTTCCACATAGTTTGGAAGCCACAGAAATCGTCAAGCGATGACCGTACACAGCATTTCCTTTCAACAACCTGAAATTAAAGCAAGTCGCTTGCCTTATGTTAAGTTGCAGGCGTCCAAGTAGGATGAAAGTTATAGAATGTTCGAATAAGCTATGCTGAGAACCAGTGCGGAAGTTTTTGTTTTGTTACGTTAGCCCCTAGACATATTACATTTCTCAAAGAGCCCACCAAAATTCGCCCTAGACAACCACGTTGAGGTTTGAACGCAGATATATGGTCGTTAAGAAACACGAATAAAAAATATGAAAACTCCTATTCGTTGATTCGGTAGATCACAGAACTGACAGACGGTTGATCACAAAACTGACATAACATGCTCATAAGTTACGTGAGAAGAACGGATGCAGTATGTTTCCGAGGGGGAGGAGGTGGAGTCAACCTTTTGAAAATTCAGTACCTAAAGCTGAATGCCCGGCAGTAATTCCTCAAGAAAATCGGCGGGCATGCGTTTAGAGGTGAGACAGTTCGTGATGCTATTTAAGGTTCGACCACAACGATGTAACCTACACAGGTCTTTTACTATATGGTATATATTAAATAATTATTCGTCAGAAAGTAGGGGGGGGGGGGGGGATCAGCACATCCCGACCCCCGCCCTTGCCTAATCCCCATTAAATTCCGTGCCCGCGTGATGGTTAACAACAACGAAATGACGTTCCAGAGGATCGACTGGTGAGCTAGTTGGTCAAGCATAAGTTTTCAAGCAATAGCGCACAGCAAACACGGACGAAGAAGAACACATGAGCCGTCTCGTTCTCTTCTTCGTCTGTGTTTGCTGTGCGCAATTATTTGGAAAAGAAATGACGCGTACCGCGTTCCCGCTTTGAATATGCGGGCATCAGTTAGGATAAGTGGGTATGGACCACTCCTGATTAACTTAATCTAATTTTCACCAAAAAGAACGAAAATTTCAAAAAAAGATAAAGGAAGCGCCTAGGGCACATCCTCATTAAGTGCACTTACCTGCAAAATTAAGGTCACCTGAAGGCTTCGGCTGCCTTCTTTACCATAGGAACTTTTTGTCCCCAATCCCTTTCCTTATAAGGAGTAGCACGTAGGCGCTCATATACACGCTGGCAAAGCTCATATGCATTTAATGAAGAGCTCTCTCTTTCTTGATTCCTTTGAGACGTTTAGTCTCCTGCCGATACGCGGTCGCAGCTCTCTTCCACCACTAGCGGCTGGCGCGCAAATCAGTAGAAATGTTTAATATACAAAACATTTCTTTCGTGACCGCACTTATACGTCGGACAGCAGAGGGAGATGGTGTACAGATGGGAGGAGGAGGTCGAGCGGTGGAAGCACAATTTTCCCGCTTTGCATGCATGCGCCCCCCGCACATGGCGAGGAAAATGTGGCAACGAGTGAGCGACGACCTGGTATTCAGTCTTGAAAGGAGACGCACGAGTGTTCGGAAAACCATTACCGAGGAACGAGAGAATGAAATGGTCAGCATGAAAAGCCACTGTGCACAGCTCACAGTAACTATAGAACAGATTTAGTGGTTTCTCTTGAAAATACCTCTACTTGGTGACAAGGTATTTGTTTACTCCGTTAAACTCCGCCCTTCGAACAGTGGGCAACATCACAATGTCAGCCACGGCGCTCACATCACGTAGCCGCATGCCTATTACAGCACATAATGTACTAAGTTCCTAAGTTCTACATGCTGGTCAAATACTCACGCAATTTTTGCCTCTTCAGAAGTCCAGGTTATTATCTAACCGCAAAATTAGAGCTAAAGAACACAAATAGTGTACTACCTCATGACGTTAAATGACTTGTTATAATTATTACGTATCGTGACTGATCGAAAAGAAACGCAGTTATAGGTTGCTACCCTAGGAAAACCAAAACGACGAGAGTAACGTTTTTCTATCAAACGAACACGAGGAAGACCACGTGCGACTCAGCACGAGAAGATCGGCCAGAAAGGATACGAAGAAGGAGAAACTTGTTGGAACGCGTCGTCTCATCGCAAGGATTTCCAACCACATAAATACGGGCTTCTGACGGTCAACACATCGTCTAGTACTATCCCGGAGAAAAGGCAGTTAAGAGAGGGAATGCTTAACCAGAACGGTGATTGCTGGACAGCGAAGCGAGCGTCGAGAGAGCCCAGTGGTTCAGAGTGGAGACAAGTTCAGATGACGCAGGTGAGTATGGAGGGACACAATGACGAGATGTCTTGTAGGCCTTCGCCTGCGAAAGCAATATTTCTTCCCACATTGAGGATTTGTGTCTCGCGGATTACTGACCTACACAGGTAAGGGGCAGTGAGCGTCCCCTGCTGTTCATGTGATCATACAAACATGACTACGTAAAAAAATTGTGTCCATATTTTCGGCTCGTAGGTGTCAGCAAAATCACATAAACAAGTTGATCAACGGCTTGTTTCGCTTCATTTCAGCTCCTTTTCTGCTAACCCGATTTTTTTCCCACAGTAATAGAAAGCATGTAATGTGCTTGCCGCATTTTGTGGTAATATGTCTTTCGAAGTTACGTAGAATACAAGCATCACGAAAATCTTTCGTGCCAGGAATTAACGACGCCATAATAAAAGTTACCTTATTCGTTAACGGGAATTGGAAAGATGTTATGAAGCATAAGAGCAGAAGACTGAGAACATAGCACTAAAGTTTTGAGCGGCGCTGTGTACGAACATAAAACTGAAGCGTAATACAAATGTACACATTAACCGAACGCATCTGTACGCTTCGCATTTACTTGCACAGCTTCGGATTACTTATCAGAAATCTTATGGGGTGCAGTGAGCCTTATATGTTGCCTGAATCTACGTATGCTTTAAGATTATTTTTATGGTAGGTGGCGGCGAGGCATTGGATCATTTACGGCAATATTTGAATTTGCGGCAGCTAAAACCGTCAGCGTGGACGTGCTGCCTGACTGGAATGTCTGCAATAACGACATATTCCTGTTGCTGCTGCTACTGCTGCTCAAAGAGCCAGTGCGGTGTGAATGCCTGTCACAACAGACCACTACGGAAAACCTGAAGATTGTTATTAGAGTTACTATTAGCAGCATCGTCAAAAGAACATTGCTTGACAATACAGATCACATTTAGGCTTAACCCACTTGTACGTTTGTCATTATGTGTACAGTGCACAACGAATGAAACACGACACTCGGAGTAGACGGCGGCCGATGCGTAGTTCTTGTGCCATGGCTTCGCGCTGGGCGCCGCGAACTGGTTCGCTGTGGTGCTCAATAAAACCGGGACAGATTTTGTCGCACGTAAATTGTATCAGCGTGATTTCACTGCATATAAATGGTTTCAACGCAACGAGATCTATGACAGTGGACAACCTATCGCTGCTGACCCGTGAAGGGGGTGCAGTCAGCCCTGCTTGTAAAAGTGGCACCACCAACACCCAGCTTAGCGCAGGCCATCGCGGTAATGCCTCAGGGCACTCCAAGAACTTCTCCGAGGACGCAGCGTGGTCGCTACATGCCAGCTAGTTCATTTTGCACCCATAAAATAGAGCCAGGAAAATAGCGCGTTCGCCTTCTTAGTAGCATATGATTACATTTTGGCGAAAATAAAAAAATTGCCCCCCCCCCCCTTCCCTCCTCCTTAGTACCAGTTACAACCGCCTAGTACCACTGCCTACCGTTTATAACTGCGTAGTACAAGCGTCTACTATTTATAACTGCCCGTTGTCACTGCTAGCCATTTATAATTTACCCCATTTAAACTGCCGGCTATTACTGTTGAATAGTGGCAATGCGCTTTTAAAAGAGCAACAATGTCTTCATTCAATCTCAACGCATCGTGCTCACACGTTTACACGGGCAACAACGTGAGCTTGTGATTCTTAAACATTTTTTTTTATTCAAGGCAATCAGTAAGCTTCGGAACATCGAGGGCAACACCGTACATCGCCGTATCTGATACACCACCTCTGGCACGTCATCAGCCCGCAATACTGCTGCAGCTGCTGCTGCCGCTGATCCTTATGGAGAGAATGCAATGTAGACGCCTCTGAAAAGAAGCCAACCACTGCTAAGTATGTGAGCATCGCTTTAAATATTTCTGAATAGGAGCTGCCACAAATAAAGCAGCACGGCCAACTAATTTAAACACTATGCAGGACATCATGGAAGCAGCCAGTGAACGCACTCCTTCAGGCATCTCAGTGAAGCAGTGATGTGTCCAAGGTGCAGGAGTGCATCGACTGTGTGCAGTGTTCGCCATCCGTCAAAGCGCGAAGCAGGCCGAGACGCTGGTGGAAAGTCGGTCTCCTCATTACCTTCGATATAGTTAGCTTTACAGAAATTACGCTGGAATGGGCAAGGCGCCAGCGGTTAAACTGTTGAGTCCTTGAATTGGGGGAAGTTCACCACTAAACAACAACGTATGATTAAGAGAAACTGTGTTATATTTCACAAGTGTAGTATTACCGTTTCCTGAGAAGGCCATTGTTATGTATGCGACCTGATTTTTGTGCCAGTTTGTAACTTGCTCCCTACCAGTTTGTAATGCAGTCTCAAGGTTGCAATATATCAGCTGAACATGAAAGGTCAACACCTAAAGGAATAGGTGGGGTGTACTCTCCTTGAGGCTGTGTTATGCAATTTAATGGTCATTTATATGGAAGTTCACTTGGGAGTATAGATTAAAATATTAAACGATGTCGGTGGGCCCAAAGCAAGACCTCTGGAGAACCCAGCACTTTCGATCCGCCGCTGCGTTACGACAAAAAAAAAAAAAAAAAACGAATGAATAAATAAATAAATAAATAAATAAATAAATAAATAAATAAATAAATAAATATGCTTGAATCTACAAAAGGTCGTATTCTGAGATTATCACCAATATCCGCTTTGCTCAGACAAGTTCAATAACGGAAAGAACTTCTCGCCCGTCACGTCCTTAGGACACGGCCATTGGTGCTTTTAGAAAAGGGCGAACGTAATAGCCGAGCGCCGAACTGACCGAGTGAGATGTCCTCCTGTGTAATGCCTTCTACGCTGTGGCTAAGCTACTATTTGGCTGTTATCAATTAAAAAAAAGTGTAGAAATTTATCGGGAACGTTTCTTGTGTCATCCTTTAACGTCCAGTACAATTTAAAAAGGGCGCACGCACATGTGAATGCATTTTCGCAAGCCGTTAAGAATGGCCACCACCACAGCGACGCCACTACTCTTGCCGGTTTGCGAGGTCCCGTGCAAGCAACGCGCGAGTCACGCAAACAAACTGCCATGAAACGATGTTCACTACAGTGAACGTAGTCAACAAAGGCACCACAAAAGCTTCAATAAGAAATGCTGGACTCTTCCCGCACGGAAGAAATCGAGAGAAAACAGTCTATACCACTGCGGCGCTATAGATCACCACCAACCGACCATGCTTCGGTGTGTTCGTTGATCGAACGTGTGACGAGAGTACCGCACAACGCAGGGACGTGAACGTTACGGATGGTAGGCGCTGCTCTAAATTTTCTAGTTTTTTTAAACAGCCAATCAGTGTGCACCAAAGACGACACTTTGGCGACATCGCCAAGAGCAATCGTTGTTATAGTACGGTCCCTAATGTTTACCTATATATATGAAAGGCGATCGTTCTCGAAATACGGCTCGCAACGTTGCCCTAATCAACGAAGAGTTCAGAAAACGCTATGGGGTGGCGCCATTAACGGTACGTAAATGGAACATCAAGGTGGCGGAAAGCATTCTCCCCCGCCCTACTACTCCTAGAGCATTTTTGTCCCCAATCCCTTTCCCTACACAAAGCAGCGTTTAGGCGCGCATCATCATCATTATCGTCGTCGTCGTCGTCGTTGACGTCGTCGTTATCATTATCATCCTCTACGCCCACTGCAGGGCAAAGACCTCTCCCATAGATCTCCAATTATATCCTGTGCTAACATGTGCCCAACTTCCTAAACTGATCTGCCCACCTAACTTCTTGCCGCCCCCTGCCGCGCTTGCCTTCTCAAGGAATCCACTCTAGTTACCCTTAAAGACCAACAGTTGCCCTGTCTTCGTATTACATGGCCCGCCCACGTCCATTGCTTCTTCTTAATTCGAATTAATATGTCCCTAACACGCATTTGTTCCCTAACCCACTCCGCTCTCTTCTTGTCCCTTAATGTTACACCTATCATTATCCGTTCCATTCCTCGCTGCGTCGTCCTCAATTTAAGCTGAACCGTCTTAGCCTCCAAGTTGCCACCCCGTAGGTGAGTGCCGGTAAATGCAGCTATTATACGTTTCCTCTTAAGAGACAATCATTATCTGACAATGCTTCCCGAATGCACTTCACCCCAATCTGATCCGCCTAATAATCTCAGCCTCATGGTACGGATCGGGTGTCACTAGCAGACCTAAGTAGACATATTCACTTACCACTTCCAATGCCTCGCCAGCTATCTCAGACCGCTGTGCTCGCCCAAGGCTACTGAGCATTACTTTCATTGCTTTAGTTTTCTGCGTACTAATATTCAGGACAACCGTTCTACTTTGCCTGTTTAGGTCAGAAATTATGCTTTGTAATTCATCTCCCGAGCTGGTTAGCAAGGTGTTGTCATCAGCAAATCTGAGGCACACTGAGGAATTCCCCATTAATCCTCACACCAACGTTCTCCCAATCCAATATTCTAAATACTTCTTTTAAACACGCAGTGAATAACATTGGAGAGATTGTGTCTCCTAGTCTTGCGCCCTTCTTTAAAGGTATATTGCTGCTCTCTTTATGCAGGACTGTGGGGACTGAGGAGCTGTTGTAGGGCGTACATCCTACCGCAAAACTCTTCATGTTTTATCAAAGAATTCTCTCTCTGTCTCTCACACCCACCCACACACACACACACACACACACACACACACACACACACACACACACACACACACACACACACACACACACACACGTAGAGTATGTTGGACTCGCATTACCTGCCTCGGGGCGCTGGGTTGCATGCCGATCCACGGTGGAATGACTCGAACTCATGCATAAACAAAACATAGCTATCATGACGTCACCCATTGGGTCACATGGTAGAGGGAGATGGCATTTGGCTAAGAGGAGCAGGGAGAGCGGCGGAATCACTCTTATCCCCCAGTGCATATAGTGCACACTTCGCTCATGACGATGAAAAGTGATGATGACTGAATGACGACATAAAGAAGCTGCTGCCAAAAGCGATGCGACCACTAAGCAATCTTAGGAACCTCTGCAGCACTTGCGCAATTACGCTGTACATCATTTCCAAAACAGACAACAAGGGAATTCCCAGGCATAAAAAGCCACGATGCATAGCTCTATGGAGCGCTGAGAGCGCTGTGTTTCCTTTCGAAAATGCCGCTATTACGTGACAAATTCTTACGTTGGTCGCAGCATTTTGAATATCAAACTTCACGACCTTGTCTGTTATCGTGCAAACTTGGCGCATGTAAAGATATGTCTTTGTAGTTCATACCAAATTGGTCGCTCGTGTGTGGTTCTAATAATTTATTTTTCTTAAGAGTAGTTCTTGTGAATACGGACCCAGCTTATTTCACCGAATGATGTAAAGACAAGCAATGGAAATAAAATATTACCTGAGGACATTAAATATTACCTAAGGACAAACGTGTTAAACAGTTTTGTGTAATGTTCTTTCAAAAAAAAAAAACAAGAAGGAAGACATCGATACAGTGGCACCCTGCAAAAGCCAATACGCGGTCAGCGACTTTTTACAGCGAGAGCTACTACGGGGTTATTAGGGTGCCCGTAACTGGTGGCGACGATTTCTGCTTCCATCGGCGGCCTGTCTGTTTGTGCCGATAAATTTAAGGAAATAACAAAAATATCCATGCCTGTGCGGACCTAAATCCTGCGCAATAGACGTGGTGCCACCACAACCTTCAGAGACTCTGATACGGTGGGAGAGCTAGCGGCGTTAACATCTGGCTCTCACCACATGGCTGAGAATATTTTTTTTTTAGGCACGACACTCATCTGTAGTATTGGTATTTAATTCATGTCATTACATGTTGCCAGCCGAATACTGTTGTTTCATGAACTAGGACGATGACGACGAAGATGAAGAAGGAGACGGTGATGACGATGAAAAATAGGAAGTGGATGAGGTAGAAAGAATGAAGAATTGAGAAACCAGACATTTGAAGAGGAAGAACGAGAGGAGGGACGGAGGAGTACCAGGAATAAAGTCACATTGAATCAGAAGAAAGAGAGAGAACGCAGCGAAATGGACATTGCGGTGCCACTGTGCTGAGCCCTCCACTAAGGCGTGGTTTTCGTTTTTTTTTTCTTTTGCCGATCAAAGACGATGAAGACCACGCGCATTCTGAGCACGAGCAGCCGATCGCCCCTGGTGGGTAAGTGCCGTAGGTCTACAGGAGCATCATCATCAGCAGCAGCACGAGCAGCTCGGCGAACCTGTCTTGGAAGAAGTACCGTGGCTTGTTCGAACGCCTCGTCGCATCTCAAGCTGCGTCAAGGACAGCAAATCAAGCACCTCGAATTGAACACTTCGTCTCTCACCATCTCGGAAGAGGCAGTCACCAGAGGAAATGCGTCGTCGCTACGTTGACCACTGGATGGGAAGACCGGAGGCGAAGAATTCCTGCGATTCAGCGGTGCACTGACTTCAACTGAACCAGATGAGCCCGGCGGCTTACATCGACGAGGTATGTTGGAGGCGTATTTTGAGTGCGAAAGTATAACGACCCTTACCGCATTAGGGATTTGTCCCGCAGAGATGGTTGATTTGTACATATTAATGGCTGTGAGCACTCGCCTCACTTTAGTTTTCAGATAAGACAAGGGTCACTAATTAATATCCGTGCGCGCATTCTCGGATAGTAGGTACCGCTAAATAACATATCATTATGAACTAACTCATTGATATTAATGACTTAGTTTACAATTCCTTTCATGCCCTTTTCGGCATGCACTATTATTGTGCTAAGGGAAAAATGGCTTTATAAGATACTACATATTACTCAATAGCGGGCACACGTTATCGTTTAGATGTATTAGAGTTATCTCCAACGGAAGAGTCGCACACAATTTTTGTTCCCGAGACATCAATACGTCAAAACCTTTGTTAGGTAATTCGGCTATCGTTTTGCCAAATGAGTCATCAACAGTGTGCTTCCGGAACTCTGGAAAACACGAAGTCAATGTCCGCGGCCGTGCAGAAAAACCAAATATTGCTGAGTCACTAGAGTTACTGAATAGCAGCAGCGACAAAAGTGGTCGCTTGACAACGCACATCAAAGTAAGGCTGATCGCATTTGTACTTTTCACATTATGTGCACACATTTCATCTTCAACTAGAGTGTAATCTCTTCGATGTAGTAACCACGTGAACAGAAGAATAAAATATGTAGTAAGATAACCGTATCATCGCAATTCCACTTTATATACAGAGTTTAATGATTTGATTTGATTTGTGAGGTTTAACGTCCCAAAACCAGTTCTGATTATGAGAGACGCCGTAGTGGAGGGCTCCGGAAATTTCGACCACCTGGGGTTCTTTAACGTGCACTGACATCGCATAGTACACAGGCCTCTACATTTCGCCTCCATCGAGATGCAGCCGCCGCAGCCGGGATTCGATCCCGCGAACCTCGGATCAGCAGTCGAGTACCGTAGCCACTAGACCACCGTGGCGGGTCTATACAGATTTTAAGGGAATACAGTTACAGCACAATGACCAACCTGTTTATGCAGGCCCCTGAAGATGAAGCAGTCAGGCCGGCTTCCAAATGTGGCCCCACCAACACCCAGCATAGCCCGGGCTATGGCAGCAAAGTTTCAGGCCAGCCTAGTAGCTTGTACGGAACTTCAGCGTGGTCGCTGCCAGCCAGTTCTCTTCGCTGCCATAAAGTGGAGTCCGGAAAAGAGCGCCTTCGCCTGGTAAGGGGAACTGTGTGTATTTCGGTGAACTGCCAACCACTCCAATTATAACTGCCTAATAGCAGTTATGAGGTCCGGGGTGCCGAACCGAACCTGAACCCAATTTTTCGCGAAGCTGAACCCCAACTCGATCTGATACTTTCGGAATGGCCCCTGAACCTGTACGGAATCCGAACCGGAAGAAGTATAGGTCCAGAACAAAGCGGTTCAAATGTTACGCTAACGCATCTACCGACATCGCATCATCGTTGAAATTTGTACCGGCCTTCGCTTTCATTATATTTACAGCGTATTGAAACTTCTACGTATATCAAACAAGGCCATTTCTAATAACATTGAAAATAGTTGCTAGTTAAAACTACACGAAATTGAAACCGGTGAGCACTGAAGCTACATCTTCTAACAAGCAAGGATAACGGCCAATTTTGCTTTGCGCCCCTGTGCTTGATAGCAGACGACCTCGAGATGGGAAAGGGAATGGCGCGTTGAAGGAGAAATTTACGGTATGGCAATCAGGCAGTTTGAGGGCGCTGCGGATGTTAGCGATGCGCAGGCTTCACGAATGTGACGTCATGGCCTTTGCTTATTTTTTCCTTCCTCCATGTTTTTGGACTGTTCTATTAAGCCGCGTTTATTTTTTAATTCTCATTCATGCTCTGAAGAAACTATCTCGATCAGCACATCTACGTTCTTAATTTTAATAATTTCAAATAAGAAATAGGCTTTGGAGTTTCTGTATAAGCGCCGGATTTTAGAGTAGACATTCCCGTTATTGAACATTTTATGTTGAATTAGAGACTAAAGCTGGTCTCGTGATAGATCTCGGCCGCCGCTGCTGCATTTCGGTGGATGCAAAATGTTGAGGCCTTTGCACTGTGCGATGGCAGTGAACGTTCATAAACTCCAGGTGGTCAAAATTTCTTTAGCCCTTACCGTATGTGATTTTTTGACGTGAGACGATGCAATGGGACGTAAAAATATGCAATTACAACGCATGATCGCGGGTTCCTTCAGGAATTGTTGTCAGTAGACCTACCAGGCACCTTTGCGGCACGTGTCGAGGTGCTACGCGAGCGCTCCAAGCCTCTTCTCGCGTGGTCTTGGTGCTTAAGCAGACCACACTTCAGTCTCTACACTAATGTTCATCGAAAGCTGTCAGCGTTATCGCGCCCTTCGGATTATGAACGACACTTAAGGAAGGGTTATAGGAGAATGAATCACATTTGCACCATAAATAAAGGCTGGGCATGCAAAAAAAGAAAAAGAAAAAACAGCAATGAAAAAAGGAAACAGAACATATATCTCCCGTTGTGCAGCATGTGAATCCCCCGTTTCGGCTTCCGTGGTGTTAAAATGACTTCGACGCTTCGCTGCTGACCCGAAACACGCGGGTTCGATCGCGGTCGCGGCTGTAAAATTGGAATGAAGGCGCAAATACTAGAGGCTCGTGCACTGCTCGTTATCAGTGGACATGAATTAATCTCAGGTGGTGCAAATTTCCGGAGCCTTTCAGTGCGGCATGTGTCGTAATCATCGCAGTTTTGGCACGTACAACCCCAAAAATTATTCTTTCATGACGTCGATTTTGACAGTTAAGGAATTCATATTATGTCTCCATTCTCAGCTCGTCTCCCTTAAGAACGACGCACACTGGTGTAGCCTAGGCACAAAAAAGCGCTGCACTTCACACAAGATGCACCCCTCTCATTCGCTTTTATTGCTTATTTTATTTTGATACCGCACGAGGTATAATTCTGCCGTGTTACACGTGATCACATGCATCAGACTCTACGTATATTCATTTTTTTTCTTTTGGCAACGGTGGTTGCGGTAGTTTTCATCGAATTCCACTTTTATTCGATATGAAAGGATTCCTTTTCTATATATTTCCATGCGGCCCGGCTTGTAATTATCGTATTCCAAGATTCGTGGAACTTTCGGCCATTTTAACCATTTTCTGAATAATTAGCAGCGCAAAAAAAAATCACTGGGAGCTCTTGGAGGGATTCATCGAAGGTCCACACCAACTGACCATCCATGACATATCACTGTGTTTTTTGAGTATGCCTGCTCTGGAGGATTTCACTGCGTTTCACTGATACATATGGGACAGTTCAATCACTGTTTCCTTTCTGAGTCCCACCTTTTCCACCTCCTGACAGAATACACGCACGCACAGCGAACTCGGTGCAGGACAAAACTGCAAAAAATAAAAATAAAAGAACAATGACATTCAGGTTTCACGACACACACACTAGCGCCATATTTAGAGAGCACCAAATACATGAATATTTCCTGCTGCTGACCGGCTACCTTTGGTACCTTCGCGCGTTACGATTTAATGAAGTTTTCACTTACCAACAATTCTAGCATGATATGTTTGTTTTTCTTTTTTTTTGTAATATTTCAGGCTAGCACATTTAAGTCAATAGCAAGCACTGAACGTGTCAAAGGTAAAGCAGCCTTTGTCGAACCGTTTGGAGAACCTTTATAAAATTTTGTTCCTCCGCACCCAAACCAGAACCGTTATATATTATCCTCTTCCACATCGTGTTAATACTGGCATCAAGTAAAAAAATAGTTATTTCTGCCTTTCATGGAATAATGCATACTGCCATCTGTTGCTGGGTAATACGGGCAACACGCTTTTATAAGAGTAAACATGTCTCCCTTTGATGTCAACGCAACAAGCTCGTGTGTTTAGATGGCGAACAGCTTGGGTTGTCATTTTTTACTATCTTTTTATTCAAAGCTGCCAAGATACCTCGGAACAACGAGAGCAACACCGTACTTTGACGTGCCTGATACACCATTTCCTGGACCCAGTCTGCTCGGAGTTGCTGCTGCTGCTGCTTAAGCAGGCAGTGCGACGTTGACGCCTGTCATGCGAAGACGGCCACTCCTGAAAAGGTGAGCACCGCTGTAAATATTACTGAATAGCAGCAGGGACGAGTCATACAGCACGGCCAACTAATTTAAACACTATGCAGGACATCGCTGAAGCATCCGGTGACGCCCTCCTCTGTGCGTCTGCAGGAAGCAGCAGCGTCTGCATCGAGGTGTCGCAGTACATCCCCCGAGGACTACATTCGCCGTTATTGAAAGCGTGATTCATTGCAACTTTTATAGAAACGTAATATGTAAATTATTATTGTAAGTTCCGGGTATCTACGCACAAAAATTAAACTTATGACTCGGAAACGATGTTCTTTATTTTAAAGAAGTATTTGTTTTTGGCCTTTTCGATAGCAGACAATAGGTTCTCAAAACGGCGACCTGCTGGCATTCCTACGCGGCTGTGGCAGCGATATTGCGGCTAGTGAAATCTTATAATGGTGTGTCAACTCAACGTATACTGAAACTTATAAAAGGGTTATCGTTCTTGGTTCCCTTAATATTTATGTGTGTTTTGGTTGTTTTTCGCTGTCATGTGCTGGACTGATTACGTCGGAATGGGCAAGATGACAGTGGGTACCTTGTAGGGTTGTTGGTTTTGGAAGTGGCGCACTTTGATGGAAGTTAAAGGAAGAAATAAATGAATTTTTCTTTTGCTTATTGCATTTCGGAAAGATGCTTGTTCTACTACACTAAACATGCGGGTCACATTGCTCCTGATTTGCGTAATTTTTCTAATATTATTACTCATGCATGGGAATTGCTCGTGGCATAATTCATTTCATTTGATTTATTTACCTTAAAGACCCCAGAGGGGTGTTACATAAGGTGTGGTTATGCAAATAAAAAATGTTTATACAAATAACTACAGCTGTCCACAAAAGAATCTTAGTTTTTCAATGAAGGCAGGTGAGGCGGTAAAAACACGATGTGGTTTGGAAAGCCGTCCCAGGCTTTAGCTGTGTGGAGGAAGAACGATGACGAAAGGGCCACAGTGCATGCACTTGGGCCAGCAACGTTTTAAAGGATTACCTGTGCTCAGTGGAGTGCGATGAAGGTGAGACGATGTAAGGCACGTGATGAAGTGAGGTGTGACATAATTTGTGAACAAATAATAAGCTCGCGATACGACTACGATGTGTGTCCAGGGAAGATGCTACCTCTAATGTACGAGGCACTGACATCGTATGCGTATAAAGAATGAATGTATCGTACATTCTGTATAGATTCTAAGTTCCTTTAAGTTCCTTTATTTTACCACATACATGGAAATTTCACATAAGTGGTAGGGACGAGGGAAAAAAAGATGCATTAAAAACAGCTTGACTAGCCCCACGTCCCCAGGTTCACTATGGCAGCATGGCAGTAAAAGTACACTACAACATTGGTGTCAAATTAGAAAAAAAAAAACAGCATAATATCCACAGAAAGACATATTTACAAAAAGTGAAATTTAACTACAAACATATTTAACACAGCATGCTTAAAAGAGATGTGTTAGAGGGTGTGCGAACATTTTCAAAAGAAATCTTGAATTTCTTTAATGTCTTCGGCAAGCAATAACCTTATGTTGAATAGCCACAGTTTGTGGCACATACCAGTTTGTGGCACATACCTCATGTTTAATGGCCGTGGCACATCCCATTGTTCCGAATGTCTCTTTGGGCGCGAAGAAGGATTTAGTTGCAAGTTAGCTACGCTTTGTATATAGTTGCGATTTTTCACAATATCGGATCTAAAGGAAAGTAATAAAGTGTATTCATATAACACATTCAATTTAATTACATTATATTTAACGAATAGTTCTGATAGTGATGGTAAAGTAGATCTCGTAGTAAATAGTGTTATTCATGTGTTGTAATACATGCCTTAAAGCAGTTCTGAAGGAATCAGATAAGGAACAATCGAAGCTGACGGGAGTATTTATGAAGGTTTAAATACACAGCAGTAATATGTGCTAGCTGCAGTGAACTTAAATAAAAGCATACTTCAAAGAGTATCGTTAGGTATCCTTCTCTATCCTCGCAGAAGTGGAATGGCTGAATGTCCCGGGCTGCGCATAAGGGACGCTTGCAGCTCTGTCCACTGCGCATGCCCTCGGCCAGTGACAGTGATGGCATCTCGTTCTCCCTCGATCTCGAAAGGTCGGTCAGGCAGCAGCCGGCTAACGCGGCGTAAAGAGAAAGGAAGCACCAGCGAATACATGCTCTGCACTTCGTGCAGCTTTGACGTTGAGTGGAACGGCACCTCATGTCTTTCGTGTGCAAGCCTGCATCACTACACGGTGGAATGGCCACGCAGGTAGCGCTGTATACGGGGCAGGCGAAGGCAGCTTTAAGGACACCGCATAATAATAATAATAATAATAATAATAATAATAATAATAATAATAATAATAATAATAATAATAATAATAATAATAATAATAATAATAAGTTTCTATGCAGAACCTTACTCCCCTAAGGCCACAATCGTCCTTGAGGGATAATCTATATTTCGACCACATTTTCCCTAAAGATGCTAAGCTCCTTCCCTTACGTATTCTTGAAGGATGCCTTCAGGATCATCTCGCTCAGTTTCCTGAGCATTTTGTAATTGCTACGGATGCGACTCAAAGAGTGGAGAAGGCTGGAGTTGATATATTTTCCTCCCAGTTGAATTGGTCGTTTGCACTCCGACTGCCTGATTTTACCCTTATATTCCTAGCAGAATTTCTGGCTATTGCATTGGCGATTAGGAAATTGAGCCCGTGCCACACTAAACTAATCATTATTACAGATGCTTTGTCTGTCTTTTCGCATGTAACATCTCCAAAGCAGTCACCCTTACTGAATATTTTCTCGACACTTGTACCGTCTTACATATCAGAGGTCCGCTTGGTCTGGGTCCCTGGCCACACTGGCATTTTCCTAAATGAATCAGCTGACTCTCTGGCAACGTCTTCTTTAGACGGCCCAGTGTTAAATGTGCTGCCAAATTTTTCGTTTATCACAGCCGAGAGGTTTAAACGCTTTCTTCTACTGACATGTACTAAGACATCTCTTCTAGATTTGGACGACTATCGCCACCTTCAGTTTGCATGGAATACGGACAAATGCCTTTCACGTCAATGCGAAGTGACTATAGCGAGTCTCAGATGTAGAGCTCCCAGTCTAAATTTCTATCTTAATAAATCTGGTTTCTTCTTAACTAACCTCTGTTTGCTGTGCAATGAGCCAGAAACGATTGATCACTTCCTTCTGTCTTGCCGGCGATTTTCTTCACTCCGCCGAATGTATCTAAATTCATTATTCCATAAACTGCGTTTACCTTTAACAACACCAAATCTTTTATCTTTTGGTGCCTCTCAGGATGGTACAAGCCGTCACGCTGTTTTGTCAGCATTACATAAATTTATCGAAGCCTCCGGAAGATAACGCTGCTAGTGCTGTCGACCACAGGGTTTCGATCCCCATGTTTCATTTAGTAAATTCTAATTATTAGTTTTAATTAGAAGTTCTTCCTTCCTTTTTATTTTTTCTAAGATTTCGGCCTTAGACTTTTAATTTTCCTGCTCTTTACATCATTACTTGTATTGTGGCCAATCCCCCTCGTGGGTATGTGCCAATTATAGAGGCCACAACAACAACAACAACCATCCGGCCCCCTCTGCCGTAGGGGCAAATGTCGATTGGCGGAAAATGTTGCGCAACATTCCGCTTCATTGAGTGTGGTTCACTTGTTATCTCGTATTGGATCGAAATTTTGAAGGACTTTTTCTTACGCTGCGCCACAGGTATCCTAACGAACCACTGGAACCTAACAACATCGCATGCGCGATTACGAGTCATGACAGTGTCCGCCGTAATAGCGGTGCTGCTAAAATGACGGGACTCTTTACTGTAGAGACTGTGATAGCACATCGTATGCAGGCGTGTTCAAAGCGCGGGTCTGATAATTATTTATTGCCGTTTTCTTCAGGTCCTACCTATTTCCCTAGCAGATGACATAAACCAATTAAATGTTTGGACTCCCGACCACGGTAAAATGGGAGTAAGCGAAGCTTCACACAGCATTCATCCGCTGCTAAGGCATGCTGCAGAAAACTGCACGATAACGAGAAAACTGGAGATAAAATTAAAGAGCGCGCAGCCTGCAACGCAAAATAAAAATGAAAAGGGCCTTCGAGGTGGATAAGGGATGAGGCAGGGCGGAAGCTAGTATCCTTCACTTGAGAAGAAGCAGTGTACCTGAGCAGGATATGCAACGCGGACGATATATAGACAACAGAGGGCGACTGAGAACGACATAATAGATACAAGGACAGGCAAGATGCTGGAAGGGAAAGGAAAAATGCATGGTGGGTGACATAATTGAGATGGTCGCCGGCAAAAAGGAAAATTAAAATCGCCCAAGACAGCGCATATTGCAAATCGTTGGGATAAGCCTTCGTCCTTGAGTGGACCTAAAATGGGCTTATAATAATGCTGTTGAAGCTTCGCGTGTTCTTTCTTTCTTTCTTTCTTTCTTTCTTTCTTTCTTTCTTTCTTTCTTTCTTTCTTTCTTTCTTTCTTTCTTTCTTTCTTTCTGTCTGTCTGTCTGTCTTTTTCCCTCCTTTTGTTTCTGGCTGTCTTCCTTCTTGTTAGTTCCCTCTACATTGTCATTTTACCCCCTTTTCACTCCTACTTTCTTGCCCAATTTATTTTGCCTGTTTATTCCATATATCTTTCTTTCTTTCGTTATTTTCTTCGGAGAAAATCCAAGGGTCCGTAAGGCCGAGCGTACTCTCAAGAGCGCACAGGTGTTAGGGGTGGGCGCCTTGAGTTTGAGTACGAGGAGGAATCGCGCGCGCACTGCTTTGATGATGACGATTGTTTTCGGGTATGGACAAACAATGCGAACAACTGCGAACGACACTGACAATTACTATGCAATACAAGCTTCACTTCAAAAGAAATAAATATGCGTTACAGCGCATGATGGCGTCAGATACTTTGCGATACGAATGCAGAAGCAGCGAAACATGGATCCAGACTCTGGTCCCCTGCCGAAGTCCCTCGGAAGCTCTTCTGTTCTGTAGACGTTAGTAGACCCTCTGTGCCAAACGAAGACGATGAAGATCGCGTGCGATCTAAAAGCACGAGCCGCTCGGTATTACGGGCAGATTGATATATGACGTGGCCTTTTCAGACGTGCATTCGCTTCGCAAGCAGAATACAAACGTCGGAGCGACCTACGGCTGGAGAACTCATCCTCGGAAACCAGCTTCGAAGCCTCCCGTCATCCCAGGGGTGCTTTGGCAAGAGGAGGACCGGGACATGGCGAGGGTAGAGGCGAAACAGCGCGGCGCCTCAGAGAAACGCCATCATCGGTTGGCACAGGTGCCAACGATGATGGCGTTTCAATATGGCGTTGCCACGTTGACTTCAATATGGCGTTGCCACAGCAACGCCATATTGAAGTCGTGCTTTTCTTAGTTGTCTAAATAACGTTTCTAGTTGAAGACAGAACTTGTACAGCAATGGCTGTTGACCTCACAGTATAGAGCTAGCGCCCATCACTCTTGTTTTTTTTTGTCATTGCTTTTCTAAGCCTAAACAGATGATTGCATAAAACATGGGTGTATAATTTCCGCTCAACTCGCATTTCTTCAAGCACTTCACGCTATTGGCGCTTGTGCCACGGTGTTAGAGCACAGTCATGTTCGTTAGGATATCCGTAGTACTTTTTTTTCATCATCATCATCATCAGCAGCAGCAGCGCATTTTATGTCCACTGCAGGACGAAGGCCTCTCCCAATCCTCGCCATCCTTGCCTGTCCTGCGCGAGCTGATTCCATTTGATGCCTGCGAATTTCTTGATTTCGTCCCCCCATCTTACTCTCTGCCGCCCACGGCTGCGCTTACCCTCTCTTGGTATCCATTCCGTCGTTCTAACTGTCCATCGGTTATCTAGCCTTCTCACCACGTGGCCTGCCCATGTCCATTTTTTCTTCTTATATCGTTCATTATGTCGGCGACCCCCGTTTGTTCTCTGACCCACTCGGCTGTCTTCCTATCCCTTAGTGTAACGCCTATCATTTTCCGTTCCATCGCCCGCTGCGCGGTTCTTAACTTCCTCTCTAGCTTCTTTGTAATTCTCCAGGTTTCTGATCCGTAAGTCAGTACTGGCAGGATGCAGTAGTTATATAGTTTCCGCTTGAGTGATAGTGGTAGGTTTCCGTTCATGAGTTGTGAATGTCTCCCATATGCGCGCCATCCCATCTTTATTCTACGGTGGATTTCTTTTATATGGGTAGGTTCTCCAGTAAGTAGCTGTCCTAGGTACAGATATTCTTCTACGACTTCTAATGTAGGGGTTTCGACCTTGAATAGACGTTTTTTCGCCGTGCCACTTAGCATTATCTTTGTTTTCTGCATGTTCATCCTTAATCCTACCTTAGCGCTTTCTCGGCTTAAGTCT
This sequence comes from Hyalomma asiaticum, assembly GCA_013339685.2. Lineage (NCBI taxonomy): Eukaryota > Metazoa > Arthropoda > Arachnida > Ixodida > Ixodidae > Hyalomma > Hyalomma asiaticum. The sequence continues at coordinate 138,008 of JABSTT010001861.1, forward strand.
TCAATCATCTTTTGCAATTCGTCGCCATCATTGCTAAAGAGTGCTATGTCATCTGCAAATCGCAGGTTACTCAGATATTCGCCGTTAATCCTGAGCCCTGTCTCTTCCCAGTCTAACCTTTTGAAGATTTCTTCCAAACATGCAGTAAATAGCATGGGAGAAATTGTATCTCCCTGTCTGACACCTTTCTGTATTGGGATTTTTCTGCTTTTCTTATGGAGGAGCAGGGTGGCTGTAGAATCTTTATAGATGTTGGCTATTGTGTTTATATAGCTATCACATATTCCTTGACGACGTAGTGCCTCCAGAACTGCTGGTATCTCTACCGAGTCGAAAGCCTTTTCGTAATCTATGAAAGCCATATAGAGGGGTTTGTTGTAGTCAGCGGATTTATCGATTACTTGATTGACCGCATGCAGGTGGTCCATGGTAGAGTATCCTTTTCTGAACCCTGCTTGCTCTCTCGGTTGATTAAATTCAAGTGTGGCCCTTATTCTGTTTGAGACAACCTTTGTGAATATTTTGTAAAGTGCTGAGAGTAGACTGATCGGCCTGTAGTTCCTCAAGTCTTTAACATCTCCCTTCTTATGTAATAATAGAATATTTGCGTTTTTCCAGCTTTCGCGTACATTTGAAGTTTCGAGGCATTGAGTGTATAGTGTCGCGAGCTTTTTACTTAGGAAGTCTCCGCCACCTTTGATCAAGTCGGCGGTTATGCCGTCTTCTCCAGCCGCTTTTCCGCGGGACATGCTCTGTATTGCTTTCTTAACTTCGTCCGCAGTGACGCACGGGATTTCGTAGTCCTGCTCGGCATTTAATACACTCATGGTGGGGAGACTCGTATTTGAGCTGTATAGTGAAGTAAGAAACGGGAAAAGTATGCATAGCGACCTAGCTCGCACTAACGGGATCGCCGTGATAATAAATTCTGTGTTCGTCGGTCGGCGTTCAACCTACGTCGCAATATGTTGAATGTGGTTTCCTATATACCACGGAAGTGCTGCGGCCTTGTAATTAAGAGAGAAGCAAAACTCATCGTGTGTTATGCTCGTAGCGCGTAGCTCATTACTTGTCCGTTTACCCCGATAGGAGATTTTTGCGAATAGCTTAGCATCGTAGCGGAAGATTGATATCAAACAGGTTTTGGCATCGTTAAATACTGGTAATTTGCTATTTAGAGCACCAGTTATAGCAGTCAGGGCGGGAGTCTTAATAAGTCGTTCTGACGTATCCTTGAAAGGTCGTTTTCACAAAAGATTGGTACCTCCTTAAGTCTTTTTTTTTTACCTTTTTCGCCTGACAGTAGCAATTGTTTGTGTTTTCGACGATGTGCGCGCTCGTATATGCCATTTCCCTTCAATAATGCGTTTACGGTCAGCGCCTGTCACGTTCCTTCGTTTGCTTACTTCGTCTATTCGTGCTGAGATATATATAGTTTTAGTGCAGCTTAAGTTTAAGTTGCGTCCCGCTAAACGTTAACATTTAGCGGGGTCAGACTGCGCATGCGTACGCACGCTATTCCAGCTTTGCGTTTAGCGATCGCTCGCTATTTTCCGAATTTAGCGGAGACGCAAAACGCTCGCTAAGTTTGTTTAGCGCGAAGAACATGGCGGGCCCCTACAAGTGACGGCTGCCCGTTTCGCATCTATCGTGTCGTCTTGCATCATTGTGGGACTAGCTGATTCAAAATAAATCGTGTTGCTGGTTGTCACTTCGAGTATTCTTACTTCGCTAATAGACAACCGATGGAAAGACAACGATCTTTTCGCTGTGTATTCTAGTTTGACCACATTTACACATGGACAGCGAAAGCGAAACTCTGACATGTCAGACTACGGCAACACTTATGCAATTCTTATTGCACAATGTCTTTCTTTATTAATTCTTTTGCGCTTGCGTTGTTTTTTAGTTACTAACAACGGCCGATAGGCCTCAGAGTTAGAGCGGCTTTGACACTTTCACTATTCGCATTTAGATGGCGCAGCGAAGGTTTCTGTTTTGCGGCGCGTCGTCATCTCGCGTTATACTATAGAGCTATGGAATGCTGTCGAATAGCACTCCGCAAAAATTTAGCGTGCGTGACTCGCGAACGCTAACGCCAAGATTTTCCGCAATACTAAGTCTCTCTCCGTTGGTAAGGTCACGTGGCGTGTCAATAGCGGCAATCGTTAACATATTTGGTACCATAAAATGATATATATATATATATATATATATATATATATATATATATATATATATATATGTGTGTGTGTGTGTGTGTGTGTGTGTGTGTGTGTGTGTGTGTGTGTGTGTGTGTGTGCGCGCGGTTACGGGACACGACATGTGACTTGGAATTGAAACAATAAAGAGAACAACATTACGACTATGTATAAAACAATACACACGCTAAAAAAAAAAAGCTAACAGGACTAGAATAATGTATTGAGGAGTGTTTAGACTTGGCCGCTAATTAATGCGGGTATTTAAGGGCTTCCTAGCCGGCGAATCAAGTGCGTCATGCTTTGAGGCATTTCTGTGACTCATCCTAAGTAAGCGCAGTCGTGCTTGTTCGGACACGATTAGTTTTATATCTATCCTGGTATTCCTAAGTGCGAGTAGATAATCTTCAACGCGTGGAGGTGGTGAAGAAAAGATGTACTATTCCTACATATCGGTTCGGACAACCTAATGAAAGATTTAGAATGAAGGGCGTCGCTCACCCCATGGGAGGACTTTGGGCTTCGATGCGGGGCTTGTGGTGTTCACCCAGTCACAGACATCACGCCTTCATCAAGCACTTTTTTTTACTATGTACCTATCCCTATCATTTTACAGAGTAGACTAATGCATTCATTAAATCATCATTTCTGGTGAAACACGCCCCATAACCGAGAGATGATTATTAGGAACGCCCTAGTTGGCGCTTCGGAAATTTTATGCACCTGGTCTTTTTTAACGCGCACTGACATCGCACAGCGCTAGGCCCTCAACATTCTGCCGCCATCGAAATGTAGCCGCCGAGACTGTGATTTGATCCCGCGACCTTCGGAGCAGCAGCCTTGTGCCGTAGGCATTACACCACCGTGGCTGGGCGGAGAGTAATGCTTCGGTCTTTTCGTTGGGATATATCTACGTCGAACTTTTCTCTACGTAACTTGCCGCTCATCCGAAGTGGTAGCTTAGCGGGTGAGAGATCGCGCTGCTATGTTGAAAGATACGGGTTGAATTCCCGTATGTGGCGATCCCATTGTGATTCAGGACTAATACAAGCGCAATCTTGTACTTAGAGTTGGGCGCAAGTCAAAGAATACCAGATGATGATGATAACATATCTGGAGTTCAGATCTACGGCGTCACTTAGAATGACATATTCTGCTTCTGGTAGGCTTAATGGAAAATATGTTGACTCTCGCCTTTTGGAATAGCTCGTGAATAGCGAATTCAAATACACCAGGCCATTTTCAATCGTACAGTGCATTAAAGATATGCTAGAGGAATTGACGTAAAACATAAAATTTCTTCAGCAGTGCGTTTCGTTTTCTATTGCACAAAATTTAATGAACCGTTTCGTAAAAGTGTGCAACACATTGCTTCAAACATGTGGACTAAATACGCCTATCGCTTTTTTTTTTTCAATGTAAACTGGCAACCAAGGCTTCAAGCATTCACCGCAGTAGCGGTTTTCACGGCAGCTGGCACTCCATTGTGGAGTCGGAGCACGTATGGTAGATGTTCACTACTGACGTCAACTACTCCCACCTATTGAAGTGCCCGAGAAATGTCTCACAAGAATCCAGTGCTGAGAATATAAAATATGTTTTATGAGTTATTCAATAGTAGCAGGAAGAGAGCAACATTGCTTGTAAACATGCACGGCTCAATTTCTGTGAAAGAGTTTGTAGGTTTCCTCTTCAGTTGTACAGTATTTCGATTACCGCTGCACAAAATCTGTGCTAGGCACTGTATCTAACTTGCGCACTGAGACAGCGAGAATTATGTGAAAGCCCAGCATAGCTGAGACCCACGAATTTGCGAAAGACCGGTGTAATAAACCGGCAAACAACGGTGAAGGCTGCCCTGCCCTGCCGTATTTACTCGAATAATAACACCGCTGCTTAGCAATCTGATCCCACGCTTTAACATGAGAAGCCTCAGTACAACTTGAAGCAACGTATACAAAATGTTCTGTAACGCCCAGGTAACAACAACGTTTTCTGCCACATGGCCCATCAATGTTCAGAAGGGTCCCAAATGCGGAAAGCGCACTACCGACCTCCTTGTGTTGCCGTCGCTGCTGCTGCTGCTTCTTCTGCTCGGGGAGTCTACACCACATCAATGCCACTCGCAGGGAGACAAAACCGACAAGGTGAGCATTCCTATTAATGTTATTGAACAAGGGCTGGGAGATATTAAGATAGGATAACAATGCACGTTGCATTTCAGGTGTACCTAACTTGGCGTCGCGTTCTTATTTGAACAGCGCTTAGTGTACCGCTTCACTCAAGCTTCTTTGATAGCTTGCTCAACCATTAAATATTTTCCCGCATGCAGGCCACCCCACTTCTGGACATCCAGAGCAACATCAATCACAGCGGCACAACCAGCGGCATTATGAATGGAGTGCAAGAATGGCAGGTCTTCACAGCCGACACCATGCTCTCGCCGCTGCTGATGCCTCTTCAGGAGTTACGGCTATGTGGCTTTCTCTCATGAGGAACCGCAACAGAGATGGTGACTATCCTCATTCAAGTTATATACGAAGAAGAAAGAGCAACGTGAAATCACACAGAAAGACGAAATCATTATTTTAAAATGCAGGGACTCCTCGAAGCAGCCTCTGGAATGTCTCCGACTGGTGTCTGCTGGCTACAGGGGCGGCTACAACGAGGCGTCTCTACGTGCTGATGATGGGACCTGCACATGACGGCGTGAAATTTGGAGTAGGGCGATCCCAGCAGCTCGAATATAAGTAACTTTTAAAGAAATTTGAATGTGATATTACAGTCGACGGTGGCCGACGATGTTTCAAAGGCTCGAACAACCTCCGATAGGCAAAATATTGGTTATATTTGATAAAAGCTTTTTAAAGCGTCGTATCAGTCCTCTTATTTGAAACAGTGTTCATTTGTTGCTGATTCTTGCAACATTTACTGTGTGTTAGCGTTTAGGTGAGTCCCTTACAGCTAAGTCTTTTTGACAGCGTTTTGCCAAGGTGAATAAAAATATTTTTAAATTTTTTCTCCCTTTTATGCAAAAATCAGTTACGGTGTAATATGCAAGATGTCCGCGGTTAAATTTTCTGATACTTCCAGGGCGATGCAATGCAGAATAATATTTCTTCTTCAAAAATTGGAAATGAAATACAGACATGCATTTTCTGATGAAATTAAAAATTGCCCGGGCTTTCCATGTAGGAACGCAGGCTTGACACTAATAGAAATACAGTAGTCAGAATGCAGTTCATTGTAATGTGTAAGGTAATGAATCAAATTGGTGGGCTGGTAATTTAGTACTGTATTGAATCATTTTACAACTAATTAGTGAATAGTTTATAAACAACTATTATCACTTCTTGAAGCAACAACTTGGAGCCACCTTGTAAAACTCCATAATTTCATCCGCAGCGCATCGCCATTTCGTGATGGCGTCGCTCAACGGCGAACAATTTGAATAGCGAATATGTCCAACTTGCCGGAGCCACCCAGAGGAACTCTCTAATAGCGAGCCCGATCGGGCAAACGTCACGCCGAAGTCACCGACGTAGAGGACAACTTATTTATTTAGCAGCTAATTCAGCCGTGAACAGACGAACTCCATTATCGTAAGAATAACTGCTTGGGTTTCACGCGCCAAGACTGCGCTGTGACTGTGAGGCACACCGGATAGTGGAGGGATACGAAAGCCAAACAACACAGGTTGTATATTATCTGATGACATAATCTTACGATAAACTGACAACAGCTTCAGCTGTGAGTGCATCCAGGAAACGCTATGAAAAATTTTGACCGAGGACAGCCGGACTAAATGTAAGTTCTTTGAATTTTTAATGTGCAAGTGAAGTGCAGTTTTCTTTACCGGACTTATCGGGATAACCATAAAGAAGACCTCACAATCAAGACAAAGAATGTTGATTACTGTTTAAAGCGTCCTATTTTAGACTTATTAAAGCGTTCTATCGGCTTGATTTCAGATTTCTCATAGTATGCGACCGCGCTATAATAGTAGCCCCGCAGGAAACGAGAACCACCCAACTTCCATACGCAGCTAACATATCACTAAGCTGAGCTCGAATACGCTGTTTGAATTTTCGGCCATGTCGGCGCCATTTAGGTGAGGCAAAGTACAAATAAATACAAGTAAAAGCGAGCACTTGCATTTGGAGCAACGTGAAACGAGGCCAAGCAATGATAATGAACCCACAGTCTCCTACTGCGTTGCGTATCAGAAGTCACACATCCGGGTTCTTTCACGCTAAAGTCGGTAGGCAAATTCGTGCTCGCGCTGAAAGAACCTTTATGAACAGCCAATCTTCAATTATATGGTATTGTTTCATCAGGTTCGGTGCATGAAAATAGTGCAGGAGAAATCATGGATACACACACGCTGCATTCAGCTGTAGGTTTTGAATACGCATTTTCCAATGTTTATTTAGCCGATTTGTAAAAGCATTTCTCCACATTGATTCAATGTTTCACCTTAGTCTGCGTTTTCTTTAACCTAAGTGACGGCGAAGCGCCGGAGCATTCAAGGAAACACCGGTCTTAGCAAGGAGGTTTTATTAAACTTCCGGAGTGGAAGTCCCTGCATCCGCTTATAGGGCGCAATGAAACCAGTGGCGACAACCTTATTGGAGGAAAAAGTAGGCGGGACCGCCGTAGACGGCAATGTATGAATTGTGGAACTCGACTTGTTTTGCCCTCTTACGATGAAAAATTGAGGCAGAAGCGAACTTCAGGCTTATATCAGCTACCAAGGGTGTTTTTAAGTTGAGAAAAAAAATAGTTATCCGCGTCCGTACTTAGCTGCAGGCTTCGAGGGAAAAAAAGAAAGAACCTAGCTGACTGAGAGGTTCTGCGCAAATCGTACTTACTGGCTTACTCGTCTTTTAGGAGAAACTAGCTTATTGTGAAGCGGTAAAGACGAAATATCCACTACTGTGCGAATGCGAGCTGAGGTGATAGGTATTTAAGCCATTTTTTTTTTTTACGTGCACCCAACGATTCCATGCACACGCATTTGAGCAGAGCGTGTACTTATTGTGCATGTTGCCATGACCTGCATCCTCATGATCATTATTATTATTTATTTCTTTTTTGTCGTATTCCGCGTACGTTCTCTCAAATAGGTGCTTTTCTCTTGCCGCTTGTAAAGTCATTACAGATTCGGGGCTAACAAGGTCGTTGGGCGCGTTCGGAAAGCTCACGCAATTTTAAGCTTGGCAATGTTTATGTAAATCTCCTTATGCCATTCAGTTTTGACTGCAAAGGCGCATACAGGAGATTTTTTACACGGGAACTGCGCCGTAAAGCATGCTAAGACAGAGGTCATAGTTTAGCTCTAGGTGTGTAGCCTGGCTTTAGCATTCCATTCAACCCTCCCCCCCCCCCCCTCTTCCACTCACCCCACATCCCCTCCCCGAACAGCATATGAGCATATATTCTCTCTCAGAAGGCTGCACACTTGTTATTTTTACATTTCATTAGAACTGGTAAGACGGAGAAACTCGGCACACATGTTTTCTGCGTATGGGCATTGTTCAACACATACACGCGTCGCATAACAAATTCTCCGTCTATACGCCGAAGGGATACCTGGTGCGTCAGTAAACCCGTAATTGAAAGCGCATCCGCGTCTCCTTGCAAGTACCAATGCTGTGACTCAAATGGCCATTCCTCTACGGTTCGGATCCAAACAGAGAGGACTCAATACGTGCGCCAGACCTTGCGCGTGTTTTACAACTCGATCCAATAGCAACTTATGCACACATGCATATAAAAAACAAAGCACTAACGAGTATTTGAAGCTTATAGTTAACTTTGATACGGGCGTACGGATGTAATACAAGTGCGTGCATCTTTCGAACTGTCTGCTACTTAACACAATGCACGGAAAACAAGCGGAAAAGTTAAGAAAGACCTACACGTTAATTGATATTTCGCACGTCCTCATAATCGAATTCGCAGAGATAAAAACAACGCACAAGTCACCACCACCTTCTCAAACACCGAGCTGTTAAAAAAAAAAAAAAAGACCTACCACAGTTTCTGAACATTACTTAACAGCGCCGCGCGGTCCACCCCCTGAGTGGTCGTCTACTACTGTTTCGTTGAGGAAGATGGCGGGGACGGCACCTCTCTCTCTCCAGCAGCTGCTGCAATAAATAAAGCGTGTAGAGAGAGAGCGCGCGCTTCGCTTCAGTAGTATCTCCTCCTTCTCCGACAACGGTCACGCGATGCGTGGTAACGAACCAAGTTAACAACGTAATAACACGCAAGGTTCACCGCAAAGGTTACACCGAAAACACTGCAAGCCTGTAAACACCGCCGTTAAATGCACCCTTGAAACTCCCAGCGATGCTCCGCATCACCCCATGGTCCCCTTCGGGGAGATGGTGTAATTTTTTTAACTTGCTCGCTATCAGTTTGTAATGCAGTATGAAGCATGCAATACATCAGCTCAATGTGCTAGGTAAACACCCAAAGCAATAGACGCGGGCACACTTTGCTTGACGCGGTCTAGTGCAATTTAAGCGCCAATTATAAGGATGTTCCCTTGATGGTGGAGATTGAAAAATGAGACGGGATCATCCCGCCCTGGAAGGACATCTGGAGACCCCCCTCCTACTATTTTGATTCCGCCACGGCGTTGCGAAATAAATAAATAAATAAATAAATAAATAAATAAATAAATAAATAAATAAATGTGCTCAACTCGACCCAGGGCAGTATTCTGAGATTATCAGCGAAGGTCGTTTTGATCAGGCCTGATCAATAACGGAAACAACTACTCGTCAGTCACGTGGTGAGGACACTGGCCATTGGTGCTCATTGGGTGAACGCACTTGCCGAAAAGGGTGAACGCACTTGCCGAGCGCCGAGCTCACTGACTGTGACGTTTTCCTGTGCACCGTTTTCTACGCTGTGGCTAGGCTAAACTTTGGTTGTTATAAATTAATAAATAGTGTACATATTTACCGGTAACCTTTCTTGAATCATCCTTGAAAGTCTAGTACAATTTGAAAAGGGTCCGCACATCTGTGAATTCATTTTCGCAAGCCGTTAAGAATGGCGAAATCACCACCGCAGGAACCCCTCTCTCGCCGACTTCCGAGGTCCATGCAAGCCCACCAAAGCGCGATTCATCAAAACAAACTCGCACAAAACGGTGGTCACTATAGTGTGTGTAGTAAAAAAAAAAAAGCGTCACGAAAGCTTCAGGAAGATATGCAGCGCTCTAATCGCACGGAATTAAGAGAGAGAAAACTGTGTATACCACTGCGGTACCACATATCACCACAAACCGACCATGCTTCGGGGTGTTCGTTGATCCAATGTATGTCGAGAGTAGCTCATAGCGCAGGGACGTGAAATTCACGGCGCGAAAAATGTTAGGCCCTGGTCTGAATATTCTGGGTTCTTGATGCAGCCAATCAGAGCGCACCAACGATACTTTGGAGGCATCACCAACGGCGATCGCTCTCATAACACTGCGCCTAATGTTAACCCAAGTGAAGGACAATTTCAGCAATCGCTAGAGGCTTGTCACGCAAGTGGAACATCAACTTGGCGCACAGCATTATTCCTCGCCCTAATTCTCCTACAGCCGTTCTATCCCCAATTCCTTTCCTTTCACAAAGTAGCGTAAATGCTGCGTATCAACAGAGTTCCGTCTGTATCGCTCTCTATAACACACACACACACACACACACACACACACACACACACACACACACACACACACACACACACACACACACACACACACACACACACACGCACACACGCACACGCACACACACACACACACAGATAGAGAGAGACAGCGCTGAACTCGCATTACCTCCCTTGGGACGATAGGTTGCACGCCAAGAAACGGCGTCACGACGCGAACTATGCATAAACAAAACATTTCCGTCTTGACTGCACCTATTAAGTCACATGGTAGAGGGACGAGAATAGGAGAGAGAGCCGCAGAATCACTCCTTCTCCCCCAAGTGCACGTAATGCGGACTTTGCTCATGGCGATGAAAAGAGACGACGACTTTATGAGGACATCAAGAAGCTGCTGTTATGAGAAAAGGAATGCGAGCACTAAGCAATGTTAGCAACCTTAGAAGCAGTTTTACGACTATACTGAACACCATTGCCAAGAAAAGTGCAAAACGAAACTTCCAGACATAAAAAAAAAGCCGCGATGCATAACTCGATGGAGCGCTAACTGCGCTGTAAGTGATTCCTTTCCGAAATGCCACGATTACGCGAGAAATACTTAATTACTACATTGATCTGGGCACTTTGAATATCACGCTGTCCCTTTCCGCACAAACTGGGCGTAGTGACGTGCTTTTCCAGTTCATACCATGTTCAATGTGCGGGTATGGGTCTAATAATTTATTACCTCTTCAGAAACTCAGGGTACAAAGTCACAAAATTTCTCTTTCGTAAGTGCTTTTTGCCCGTGGTTAGCCGGTTCCTCCAATGATATGTCAAGAATCGTGAGTGGCTGACATTTTTTCTGCTGAGCATTTTCTCAGTAAGGGTCATTTTTCTGAACACCGACCCAGCCTAATATTTCCCCGAATGATGTAAAGACGTGCAACACAAAGGACATATAACCTCAGAATATTAAACATTACATTCTTTGCATAATGCTCATTCAGAAAAAAAAAAGAAAAAGACATCGACACAGTGGCACCGTACAAAAAGCAATGCATGGTGAGGGACTTTTTACAGCGTCGTGCTCATACGGGCTCGCTAGATTGTCCGAAACTAGTCGCAATGGTGCCCGCCGCGACCGCCGCGACCGCCGTCCCCGTCTGTATGTGCGAATGAATTCACGGCGAAAAAAAAAAAAAATCTCCGTGCTTATGTGGACCTAAATCCAGCGCAATAGACGTGGTGGCACCACTTCCTCCAGAGACTGCCAACATGGCTGTGATATGGTAGGAGAGGCAGTGGCATTAACATCTGACACACACCACATGGCTGAGAATTTTATGCTTTCAGGCGCGACTCACACCTGCAACATGGGCATTTGAGGTTATTATATGTCGCCAGCAGCCGACTGTTGCTTTATGACTTACGGCGATGAAAAAGTCGACCACGATTAAGAGGACAAGGAAACGCTGATGACGTTGAAAAAGTTGTAGAAGCAGAAAAAGCAGACTATGAAAGTGGAAGAACGGAAGGGGAGAGGGGAGAACCAGGAATAAGGTCATATTGAAGGAGAATAATGAGAGAGCGCACAAGAAAATGATGATTGCGGTGCTGCTGCTTAATTAGCCCTCCAGCGGCGGTCGCATCTTCGATGGAGCCGAAAATGCCAGAGGTCCGCGTATTGCGCGTTGTAAGTGAACGTTAAAGAACCCCAGGTGGTCTAAGTTTCCGGAACCCTCCACTACGGCATCTCTCTATTTTTTACCTCTTCCACTCCCTCTTTCTATCTCTTTCACCACGGACGTGGTGGTAGGGGAAAGCCGTGCTCCCTACATGGGCCGCAGAAATTAGCCTCCTTTCCTCAACCGAACCACAATCATCATCATCATCTTAGCCCTCTGCTCATGCGTGGTTTTCCTTCTTTTCTTTTCCTTTAGCTAAATGAAGACGATGAAGACCACGTGCAATCTGAGCACAAGCAGCTCAGCAAATACCGTGGCTTGTTCGAACGGCTCGTCGCATGTCAACATGCGTCAAGAACAGCAAATCCTGTATTTGAGGGGGAACACTTCGTCTCTGACCATCTCGGAAGAGGCAGAAGAAGAGGGAATGCATCGTCGCAACGTGGACCACTGGATGGCCTGCGATTCAGCGGTGCACCAACTTCAGCTGAAGCAGTTGAGCCCGGGGTTTCATATCGACGAGGTATGTTGGAGGCCATCTTTGTGGACGATAGTATAACCACCCTTATCGCGTTGGAGATTTGTACCGCATGGTTGATTTACACAGATTAGCGGCTGTGAGCACCCACCTTGCTGTCTTTTTCAAATCGGATTAGCTTCACTAATTAACATCTGTGCGTGCATCCTCGGAACGTAGGTACCGCTAAATGATATATCTTTGTGAACATAAAACATACATGTAATAACTTCCTTTACTTCTTTCCAGGCCCTTTTCGGCATGCGCTGTTATTGTTCGGCGGATAAACAATTAAAGCTTATAAAATATACACATTATTGTACAGTATACCAAACATTGTAGTCTATATGTATTACAGTTATCGTTATGGCAACAGTCAGACCCAGCTTTCGTCCCCGAGACATCAACACATCAAAACCTAGGCTAGTTAATTCCGCGATTGAGCTCACAAATGTGTTATCAACAGTGTGCTTCGGAAACTTCGGAAAACACTATGTTAGCGTTTTCTGTGGCGCTGCGCACTAAAAACGAATATTGCTGAGTCACTAGAGTTAAGAAGAGAGAAAAGGTCGCTAGACGATACACATCACAGTAAGGCTGAGCGTATACGTGCGTTTGTTATTACGAGCGCACATTTCGTCCTCAATTAGACTGCTATCTCCTCCATGTAGTCTTCACGTGAACAGAAGAATACAACATGTAGTGCGATAATCGTGTCCTCGTAATTCACCTTTATACATATATAGTATATGTATAGTCTAAGCGAATACAGGTACAGCTTACTGACCAACCTGTTCCTGCAGGCCCGTGAACATGGAGCAGTCAGGCCGGCTTTCAGTGGTGGCCCCACCAACGCCCAGCATTGCCTAGGCTATGGCGGCAAAGTTTCAAGCCAGCCTAGGAGCTTGTTCGTGGCTTCAGCGTGGCCGCTGCCAGCCGGTTCACTTCGCTGCCGTAAAGTGGAGTCCGGGAAACGGCGACATTGCCTAGTAAGTGGAAGAGTGCGTATTTCGGTGAACAGGGTGTATTTCGGTGAATTGTCGCCCGCTTCAGGTATGACTGCCTAATATCAGTCATAAGGTCCAGGGTGTTGAACCGAACCTGAACCCGATTTTTCGCTGGAGCTGAACCCGCACTCGAATTGACACTCTCGGAAGGTCCACGAACCTGAAGGTAATCCGCGGCCGACAAAGTATCGGTTTAGAACCACGCGGTTCAAATGTTACGCTTCCGCAGCTACCGGCATCACATGATCGTTGAAATTTGTACCGACCTTCGCTTTTATTATTTTTACAGCGTATTGAAGCTTCTGTGTATAGCCAAGAAGCCTATTTACAATAACTTTGAAAATATTTGCTGGTTAAGCTTACGAAACTGAGACAGGTAAGCAGTAATGGTATATGTACTAAAGACCGAGGGTAACGGCTAATGTTTTCTTATTTAATCACACTGTTCACCCTCTGCTGCGGATCTTTAGAGGAAGTGTACAGTGAACAATGTTTCCAACACTAACATACATTTCACAACGGTCAACTAAAAAGTCATGCAACATAATAATGTAAATGGCTATCAATGTACGCTTGAAGATCGCATGTAACGTTTTTCTGCACAGGTTCTTCTGGTAAGTTGTCCATAAGTTTATCGCGCCAGGAAAAAAAAAAAAAAGCTAAACTCAGTACGGTTTCCTCGTTGGTCGCACCGGGAGGGCGCTGTTTCTCCTGTAGGACTGCTTTATCTAAGCTGTTTTTTTTTATTTTTAGATTCTCATGCATTATCTGAAGAAATTGTCTCAATCAGCACATCTGCCGTCTTATTTTTACTAATTCCAAATAAGAAATATGCTCTGGCCTCGCTCTATAACTGCCAGGATGTTGGAATAAGCATTCATATTATTGAACTTTTTATATTGAATTAGAGAATAAATCTGGTCGCGAGGTAGAACTTAGTCGCAGCTGCTGCATTTCGATGGCGGCTAAATGTTGAGGTCCTTGTGCTGTTCGATTTCAGCGCACGTTAAAGAACTCCAGGTGGTCAACATTTTCTGAGCCCGCCCCTGAGGCGTCCCTCATCATATCTGGTTTTGGGACGTAACACGATGCATTAGTCGTAAACATATGCAATTACTATGCATGACCGGGTGCCCTGTGAAGACGCTTTTTCAATACGCATTCCAGGCACCTCTGTCGCACGTCTAGTGGTGCTACGCGAGCGCTCCATGCCTCCTCTCGGATGTCTTGGTCGTTAAGTAGACCACACTTCAGTCTCTGCACTAATGTTTATTGGAAGCGTGAGGTGTCTGCGTTATCAGCGCCCCTCGCATTTTGAACGACTCTTAAGGAACGCTTGTAGGAGGATGGATCACCTTTTCGCCTTAAGTAGAGGCTCGGCAGTGTAAAAACAGAGAGCAATGAAAAGAGGGAAGGTAACACCTGTCTCACGTTTGCACAGCATGCGAATTCACTGTTTCGATTGCGGCGGCATTAAAATGGTTACGGTGCTTCGCTGCCGACCCAACACACGCGGGTTTGACTGCGGCAGCAGCTGTAAAATTACAATGGAAGCGAAAATAGTAGAGGCCCGTGCACTGAGCGTTGTCAGTGAGCGTTAATTAATCGCAGGTAGTGGAAATTTCCGGAACCCCCCTATGCGACGGGCATCGTAACCATATGGTGGTCTTGGCACGTACACTCTCCGAAATTATTAATTATTCACTACGTCGATTTGGACAATTAAGGAATTCATCTTATATCTCTATTCTCAGCAAGCCCCTCATGAAAACGACTTACACTGATGTAGACTAGACACAAAAAAGCACTGCCCTACCCACTAGATCTATCTATCTATCTATCTATCTATCTATCTATCTATCTATCTATCTATCTATCTATCTATCTATCTATCTATCTATCTATCTATCTATCTATCTATCTATCCCTTTTACTGCTAATTTTAACGTGATAGTGCACGACGTATAATTCTGCGGTGTTACACATTGTGACATCAGACTCTCCGTGGATTTTTTTTTTCGAACAGCGCTTGCGATAGTTTTCACCGAATTCCACTTTTATTCGATATTGAACGATCCTCTTTCTCAACATTTCCATGCTTCCCGGCTCGAAATTATCGCTTTTCAATGAAACATGTAAATAGCTGCCGTTTTAGACATTCGCTGAATAATTAGGAGTACAAAAAAAAAGAGAAACATCGACAGAAGGGAGCTCATCGACGGATTCATCGAAGTTCCAGACCAGCTGATCATCTATGCCATATGACCCTGTTTTTCAGTACGCTTGCTGATGATATATTCACTGCATTTCACTGGTATTTATGCGAAAAGATCAATCACTGTTTCCGATTTGATAACAAGCTTTTCCACCTATTGATGAAACTCGCGGACGCACAACACTCTCGGTGTAGTACATAATTGTAAAAAAAAACGATTACATTGAAGTTACAAAATACAAGCTCTCGCGCCATTTTGTACAAAGCCCCAAATACGTGAATATTCCCTGCTACTGGGCGGCTGCCTTTCGTGCCTTCCCGCCTTGTGATTGCCTTAAGTTTTCAGTTACCAGAAAGTCTACCATAACAAGTTGGCTTTTCTTTTTTTTTTAATCTTTCAGGCTGGCACACTTATTTTAATCTTTCAGGCTGGCACACTTAAATGAACAGCAAGCAGTAAACGAGTCAAAGATAAAGTAGCCTAATTTGTTGAACCGTTTCCGGAGCCGTCCTAAACTTTTGTTTCCACAAACCAGAACCAGAACCGGTATCACACCCTCTGGAGTGGGCATGGCAGCAGCGGACAAGGCACCATGCTCAGAAACCCATTTTGTTTTGCGTTACAGGCAGTGGCACTCGTCTTCGGTCAAGGCCCTGCGGTGTGTGACGGCCACCTGGAAACCACCCGGGGCGATGGCGACGCTTCAGTCAGCTGGCTTCCCGCCGCCTGGTCATCGACGCCGCCTGTCAACCGCTGCTTTTTCAAGGAAACAACGCCCCCTTCGATGATCATATCAGCGTGGAATTATCATGGAGTGACGTCGGTTCCCGTGACCACCTTGGGGCTTTTAAATCTGCACCCCTTACCGTCTCACGACAGTGGGCATGGCAGCAGCGGACAAGGCACCATGCTCAGAAACCCATTTTGTTTTGCGATACAGGTTAGTAGGTACCTTGCTGTTCCATGTTATCGTAGTGATAACCGTTTTTTTGCTGCTGCTGCCTTGCCCACTTTGTCTTAAACTCCTTTTTGCGTGTGTCCCGTTCATACCTGTAGATCTGTTGGCGTGCGGTGATGTTGAAGCTAATCCCGGTCCTCTTACAGAGAAAGAAATGTTATCTCAATTACTTGATGGCCAAAAAACAATGAAGGCAGCTATTGAGGATGTACTGGCTAATCAGAAAGATATTGTAGAAAAATTCAGCATGCTAACTGAACGCGTCGATGCCATTGAGCGTCATATGAAAAACTTGAGCTTATTACCAAAACGTGTAAAAGAAATTGAAGAGGGGATGAGTCAAATGCAATGCAAATTAGTATCCCTCGAGGATAAAAGTGATGATTTGGAAATAGAAGCCGTAGAAATAACTTAATCATTTATGGTCTCAAAGAACCGTACAAGGAAACCCCTGAAATACTTCAGGACAGTGTGAAAGAAATTTTTGAAGGTAAGCTAGGCATAAAGACAACCACTTTCGAGAGATGCCATAGACTTGGCCAGGCAAGTGAAAACGGGGACAGACCCGTTATACTTAAGTTCATTGATTATCGTGAAAAGTTATCTATTTTGAAGGCTACGAAGAAATTAAAGGGCTCCACGTTGTCCATTTCAGAAGATTTTTCATTCAGAGTTCGTGAAACGCGCAGGAAGCTCTGGAAAAGTTCCGAAAAAGAGAGACAGAACGGCGCTAAAGTGAAACTTCTTTACAATCGACTGAGCGTGGATGGCAACTTGTATTACTGGGATGAATCGAGTAATGCACGTGTCAAATTAAAGAAAAATGTAAAGTGACAGAACAAGTGCGGCCCTCAATTACTGCATATATTAAATTTAAGCTGCAGGAGTGTGATTAATAAAACTGCTGAGTTGGAAGGAATTCTGTTCGCCTGTAATCCTCATATCGCCGTCCTTACAGAAACTTGGCTACATGATGCCATACATGATAGCGAATTCGTTCCCCGTGGCTACCGTGTGTACAGGAAAGACCTGGGTGGTAGAGGTGGTGAAGTGGCGATTATTTATCGACAGTCGTTGCAAATTTTAAAGATGCCTGACATACATAATGTCGAAGGCATATTTTGTAAAGCGTCTCATGGAAAGACTAAGTATGTCATTTGAGCGATTTATCGCCCGCCCAACTCCTCCATTGTTGTTCTGGATGAAATAAATGACTACCTTGTCGCCCATATAAAGCCTGATGATCGGATCATTTTAGCCGGAGATTTTAATTTGCCGTATGTTGACTTGCCCTCTTTCAGTGTGGTACAACCTTGCTACAGAATTGGTGAAAGAATGATTGATCTCGTACTTTCTTTTGGCTTGATGCAAATATTCAATTCACTAGAGTACAGGCAGGCTCTAGCTCATAGATATTTTTTCCGTTAGTGGGTCAATCTCCGCTCAAGCAAGTTTTGAGGTTCTTCCTGGAATATCTGATCATCAGGCTGTGGTACTTAGACTTTCAGATGTTGTCTTAAGCAAGCGCTGTAAAAGGGCCTCTTTCCCTAACTTTTCCTGCGCGGGTGACACTTCTATATTCGGCTCACTTTCATTTGAATACGACTCCTTTTTCAAGAAGTAGTGGTGATGTTCACACCTCATGGAAGCGTTTCAAGGACGTTATAAATTAGCGCATCGAACGATATGTTCCTCGGCTTATAACGAAATCGAAAGGAAAAAACACCTGGATTTCTCGGGAGACGTTGCAGCTACAAAGACGACTTAAACGGTTAAAAAAGAAAAAAAACTGCATTGCAGAGACGTAGGCGCTCTCCGGCATCGTATATCTGATTTATCGGCTCAAGTGAAGTCCAAGGTATTGGCTGACAAAGAACGCTATTACGGACAGCAGCTACCTAATTACATATCGTCGTCTCCTGAGAGGTTCTGGAGTTCAATTTCCCCTAGCAATGCCACCTCTGATGTTTTCGAAATCGATGGTATAGAAACTAGTCATTTTTCGCTTATTTCCGATGCTTTCAATGATGATCATTTCCAGTCTGTCTTTACAAGGGATAATGGCGTCGTAAGCAGGTAAATGCAATGTTTTGTCAAGTTCCCAACACGGATTTAGGAAAGGTTTTTCTACTTGCACTCAATTAGTAACTACAGTATGTGGGGCCGCGTCCCGCTCGACGCCATGTTTTTGCTCGAAATGCTCCGCATCCCCCTTTCCCTGCTGGACGGAGCGGCGGCCGCCCGCTTCGCCCATGTGGTTTTAACATAGGCTGCCATTGGGCAGCGAGAAATTCCCAGAATGTTTGCGCGTTCTGGCGTTTCTGGTTTTGGAGATGCTGGGGAGAACACGCTGTGACTTGGAGGAGTGCGCACGTACTTTTGTGGCCCTCCGGCCGACAAGGCCTTCGGTCGGATGGCGTGCCTCACCAAGCCCCAGCGACCACGGCGGCTACCTGCGACCGACGCCCCTGTCTGTATGTTCTTCTTCTATTTTCCTTTTCCGAGGGCTCGCGGTCGTGGGTGCGCTAGTCGGGGTTAGGCTCTCCTTCCCTGCATGGTTATTTCTGTGTGTTATTCTGTGTTCGCGTGTTGTTCTTTCTTACTGTCCTTTGTTTGTGTTATCGTGCTCGCGTTTTGTTAATCGTTATCGTTACTCTTTGTTTATATTTAATTCGACTTATTCGGCCTTGTATTATTTGTTTCCCTTAAGCGTTCATTAAATTACCATGCTGGGAGAGTTGCGCCTAATGTTCTCCTCCTTCGCCGCGTGCGGCGGTTCGTGCTGTCCCGCCTCCAGACGGGCCACGGGCTGACGCGCGCGGCAACGCGGCATGCATGGCTGAGATAGCGAGCGCGCGGACGCGACGACCTCATTCTCTGCTCGTCGAGTGCTCGAACCCACGACAGGGGGTTGCTAGCGGCGATGCCGCTGCTAGCAGTAGTTATTAATAGAAATAACCCCGACAAGTACACGATTTCGCACTAGCTATAAATTCAGGAAAACAGGTAGATGCAATTTTTATGGATTTCGCTAAAGCTTTTGATAAAGTATCTCACAATAAATTGCTCTTTTAATTGGATTTAATGTTTAAAAACACTCAGCTTATCAACTGGATTTCGGCTTACCTCTCAAATCGAAAACAATACGTTTCCTTCAATGATCACTGTTCCAACACTGTACCGGTTGACTCTGGTGTTCCTCAGGGCTCTGTACTCGGACCACTCCTGTTTGTGTTATTTATAAATGATATATCGCATGACATACCTGTACAGATTAGATTATACGCAGATGACTGCATACTCTGCTCGGTAATTGAAAGCCAGGAAGACCAAATTCATTTGAACAAGGCATTCCAAAAAGTTATTCGCTGGTGTGACAAATGGCAAATGTCGGTGAATTTTACAAAGACTGTTTTCATGAAAATTTCTCATAAACGTAGCCCTCTTCATTTCACATATTCAACTAGTGACATTTCTCTGCAGGAAGTAAAACAATACAAGTATCTTGGCCTTTGGATTTCTCATGACCTTAGTTGGACTAAACACATCAACACTGTAATAAGCTCATGTAACTTCAAACTCTTTTATCTCAGACGAGCACTTAAGCTTTCCACTCCTGCCGTTCGCCTTATTGCATATAAAGCAATTGTTATGCATCTATTATTTGGTACCCTTACACTAAAAAACATGTTAATGAAATGAAAAAAATACAAAAGAGAGCCGTCAGATTTATTTACAATAGTTTTGGTCTTACCGCAATCACATCTTTATTAGCCAAGGCCAACCTTCCAACGCCAACACAAAGAAATAAATTTCTGAGATTGAAATTTTTGTTTCAGTTAGTTAAAGGTGATTATAAGTTAGATATGACGCCGATACTTAATTTTTCTACAGGTTATGCCACAAGACAGCGACACTCCTTGACAATAACGCCCTTCTCTACTCATAATAACGCTTTCAAGTATTCATTTTTCCCAAGAACAATTACAGATTGGAACAAACTAACTAACGAAGCTGTGTCACAACCATCCTTAAACCTTTTTCCGACATTCCTCGAGTGATGCTTTTTTTTTGGTGAAATTTTGGTGTTATGATGTTGCTTTTCTTTTTATATACTTTGCTTTCTTCTGTGTACCACTGTGTTGAGTTGCCAAAGTGTACACCTTTGCCTGTATTTCTTCCTTTTTATGCGTGCCTAAATGTAAAACTTATAGCATGTGTTCCCACTCTACTAAAACCCATTGGGTTGCAGTATTCATAGATAAAATAAATAAAATAATAAATAAACACCGTTGTTATGACGGCCTCCAGTAACATATGGTTAATTCTGCCTTTTGTTCAATAATGGATACTGGCTTCTGTTGGCGGATGATACGGGCAATGCACTTTTATGACAGCAAAAAATGTCTTTCTTCACATTAGAACACAACAGGTTCTTGCTATTACAGGGCGAACAGTTTGGCATTGTCATTCTTGATTTTCTGTTTATTCAAGGCGGTCAAGGGCCCTCAGAACAGCGAGAGAAACACCTGACTTTGGCGTATCGGTACACCGCTTAAGGGACCCCATCTGCCCGAAGCTTCTGCAGCTGCTGTTTAAGGAGGCGGTGCAACGTTGACGCCTGTCAGTGGAAGCCGGTGTTTCCAAAAATGGTGAGCACCGTTGTGAATGGTACTGAGAAGCAGCAGAGAGGAATAAAACAGAACGCCCAACTAATTTAAACACTATGCAGGACCTCGTTGAAGCATCCGGGGACGCTCTCCTTTAAGCGCATGGAGGAAAAAGCAGCGTGTCCATCAGGCTGTCAGAGTGCATCGACGAATGGCCCCATGCGCTGTCCTTCAGAGCGTGATGGATTGTAGTGCTTGTATAAATGCATTATATAAATTATACTTGTAACTTCCGTGTATTTTAGGACGAAAATTAAATGTATGTCGCGAAAATGATGTTCGTTATTTTAGATAAGTATTCGTTTTTCACGTGTTTAGTGTGAGAAAATGCCTACACATAGGCCGACCCCATGCTAATCTTAGTGTTGCAGAAAACGGCAGCCTGCTAACGCTCATACACGACTGTGGCAGCAACACTGCGGCTGGTGAAATCTTATTATGGTACATTTATTCGAGGTATACCGATACTTATATAGGATATATCATTCATCATTATGTCTTGATACGTGATGAGTTTGGGAGCGCCTTCGCATGTGAACTCGCATTGTGTTTTTTGTTTCCTTTTGGCTGTCATGTGCTAATTGATTACGTCGGAATGGGATCCGCGCTTATTTTGTAGGGTTGTCGGTTTGGAAGCAGCGACTTTCACATAAATTACTGTTGTGACGACAAAAATAAGTTTATCGCTTCTTCTTGCGTTTCAGAGAGAAACTCGTTCAACTGCACTCAGTGTGCTGGTCACACTCCTTGTGATGTATTCTGCCTAATTTTTTAAATATTATTACTCATGACTGCGCATTGCTTGTACCATATAGCACATGCCGACACATTCACTGAGGTTGAACACTCAAGGAGGAGGAGATTGTTTACACGAGAGGGCAAGATATTTAAATAAGACAAATATTTAGTAATACATTTATAAGTTATTACGCTAACGTGAATATACCACCAATATAATTCATGGTAGTATGCGAAATCGCGAGGCATGTGGCGTTATGGAGTAACTGCCGTTATTCATGTGTTCTAAGAGATGTATTAAAGTTGCTCTGAAGCTGTAAGATTATGCGCTACATGTAATGAATTTAAGTAACAGTTTGTTTCAAAGGGCAGTCCTTCCCTACTCTCAATAGTGGAATGCCTGAAAGTTTCACGTTCCGCAGAAGGGAAAAGCGCACTTGCGCTTGCTGTCAACCCAATACGCTTGCCCTCGGCTAGTGATCGTGATGGCATACCTCTATCGTTCTCGAACGTCGGTATAGAAAGCAGCAGGCATAAAACAGCTTAAAGAGAAGGGAAGCAACATCGAATAGATGCTCCGAACTTCGTGGAGCTTTCACGTTGGCCTGAAGGACACTTTATATCTCTCCTGCCGATGCCTGCATCACTGCGATAAGGTGGAACGACCACGCAGGTTAGTTCTGTATACCGGTGGAGGCGAAGACAACTTAAACAAGCCTCCAATAATTATTATTATTATTATTTATTATTATTATTTACAGATACCGCCAGCCCTCACACAGGGCCAGAGCAGGAGTGGGAAAAAAAGTAACAGAACAAAACGTTTGTACATTGCAAAGTAACACAAAACGAGGATCTGAAGAATTAAAATAAATGACACAGAAAGACATTTAAAGATGAGATCAGAGCTTTAAACATTGGAGTTCGCAAAGACGCAAAGATATTTAGATGTATACATACACATGTGATTAGGTGTAACGAAGGATATGTGCAACATTTTCAGTAAATGCAGGAAATAATAATAATAATAATAATAATAATAATAATAATAATAATAATAATAATAATAATAATAATAATAATAATAATAAAGGGTGATGACAACAACAACGTCCTTTAGGAGACCTAAAATGTGCTGACAATGATGAGGTTGAAACTTCGCGTGCGCTTTCTTTCTGTCTATCTGTCGCGTTTTCTTCCTCCCCTTCCTTGTAGCTGCCTTCTTTCTCCTTGGTATTCCCCTCTACATTGTTTTTTTTACCCCTTCCTTACACTCCTTCTTTCTTTCCTACTTCATTTAGTCTCTTTTTCAAACATTCTTGAAGATCCGCTAATATCCTGTAAAACCTCAAATGGTCTTCATGCATCATCCACGATTGTTTTTTTCAGTCCTATACTGCCTGTGGTTTGGCACTGCTCATGTGGTCTACATGCAGGCACATGTCTTAGTTGTTCTGAATAAGTGAGAAAAGAAGTAATCAAAGCTGAGTGGAAAACTTCTGAGGAATGGAATATAAAGCAATAAGATTATGTGCTACCTGTAATGAACTTAGTTTAAAGTTTATTTCAAAGTCCCCTCGGCTAGCGTAACCGCGGTTAGCGTAACGGTGGTTAACAATTTCAACCGCAGTTAACGCCAACCGTTGTCCACCGGAGTTACACGGGCTATCGTGTTTGCGGTTGACAGAAGCTCCGCCCACATCCAGCACATCGGCATAAACACACTCGCAAGACTTCGTATCTTTGTCCTTATAGGTACCAGAGAAGCAACATTGCACAGCCCTGCATTGTTCTACGAGAACATTGTTGATAAAACTGCTCCTTTGCAAAGCGACAAACGCATGACAACAATCCACTGTCACCGCGGAATGCCCGGCGCTGACTACTCCAAGCGTTAGTACTCCAGGAGTACGGCGGTGCCGTTCGCGATCAAGCGCGACTTGCTCTCCACAGAGCGCTTGTTTTTGCCATCACGATTAACATTAGTACTCATATATTATGCCTGAACATGTGCGATTAGTTTTACTTGCGTCTTGTTGTGAAGAGGAAGGTGTGAAAGGAAGCAAGTCGGTTCGGCGAAACGACCGGTGCCGCTGCAGTGTTTACCACTCGCATCGCGGCATGCAATCTGTCGAGCAGTGTGGAAGTGGCTGATGCGTTACAGAAATGGATAACTTTAGAACTAAATTTGCTCAGTTATGAATTATTTTGTGTCATAAGCAAATCGGAGTCAATATTTTAAATGCTGTTGCGAGCGGTGATATAGCAATAGCCTCGATAGCCTTGGCCCGAGCGGTACGAGCGTGCGGAAGCAACCGCGGTGCGCTGCAGGAGCACGCCCGTGCGTTTCGACCACTTGGGTGGTGCACTGAGGTAATATTATCGTCCGAAAAACCGTATTACTGCTTCTCATACGCCGCAACGGGTAGAGGCCCACTTTTGGGAATATATCTGCGAAGCGCCGCTGAACTCGGGAGCGCCACCCTCCGCCATTTCGTCCGTTTCCGAACGTCGGTTTACCCTTGACCGAGCTTGGCAGGCTCGGTTGGCGGCCAACCGCGGTTAGCAGCCTAACCACCGTTTCGCGCGCCGTGTAACTGCGCTAACCGCGTTTAACGATAACCGCGGTTACGCTAACCGTGGTTAAGGGCGCTCGTGTAACAGGGGTATTAGCAATTATCCATCTCGTTCTCGAACGTCGCTAAGACAACTGCAGGCAAACACAGCGTGAACAGAAGGGAAGCACCAACGAATAGTTGCTCAGTACTTTCTGCAGCTTTCACGTTGAGTGGAACGGCACTTCATATCTTTCGTGTACAACAACAACAACAACAACAACAACAACAACAACAACAACAAAACAACAACAACAACAATAATAACAACAACAACAACAACAATAATAATAATAATAATAATAATAATAATAATAATAATAATAATAATAATAATAATAATAATAATAATAATAATAACGATGATAACGGTGATGATATACGTAATGCATCGCCATGCGGCCCCCTGAGCCATAAGGCTAAATGTCGATTAGTGGAAAATATCGCAAAAGCTTTCGCTTCCTACGGTGTGGATGATTTGTTGTCTCGTATTGCTTCAGAATTTCGGACGACAGGCACTTTCTCCTTATATTGCGCCAAGTTACGCTAGCGAACCACTAAAGCCCAAAAACTTCGCATACGCAGTTACGACTCATGACAGCCTCCGTCGTAATAGCGGTACTACTAAAATGATGGGCCTCCTCCCTGTTGTGACTGCCATAGCACATCGTATGCAGGTGTGTTCAAAGTGCGGGCTTCATTATTATTTATTCCAGTTCTTCTAGTGGCACCTATTTTCCTACCACATGACGTAACGCAATTAAATATTAGGACTTTCGTCCACTAATGGTAAAATGGGAGAAAGGGAAGCTTGACACAACGTTCATCCGGTACTAAAATACGATGCAGAAACGTGCAGGATAAGAAAAAAACGCGAGATAAAATTTAGGACCACAGAGTGTGCAATGTAAAGAAAAATAAATGCAACGCTAAGAGAGAGAAAACCAGCGCAATGGATAAGGGAAAAAACAGAAGTAACTGGCATCCTTGACTGATTGATTTGTGGGGTTTTCCGTCCCAAAACCACCTATGATTATGAGTGACGCTGTAATGCACGGCTCCGGAAGTTTTACCAGCTGGGATTTGTTAACGTGTGCTGACATCGCACAGTACAGGGGCCTCAACATTTCGCCTCCATCGAAATGCAGCCGCAGCGGCCGGAATTGGATCCCGGCACCCTCGGATCAGCAGCCGAGTGCCATAAGCACTATGCCACCGTGGCGGTGCTTGATATCCTTGAGTCGAGAAAAAGCATTGGACCTGGGTAGGGTATGTAATGCGGAGGGTAGACAACAGATGGCGAGCGATAACCACAGAATGAATAGAAATACCGGCAAGACTTTGCAAAGCAAAAATTCAGGTGGGCCGATATACTTAAGATGGTAGCCGGCATAAAGGGAAATAAACCCTGCCAACACAGTGCATAATGCAAATTGCTGGGATAGGCCTTGGTCCTTCAGTGGACCTGAAATGGGCTTATAATGAGGGCGTTGAAACTTTTTGTTTTCTTTATCTATCTATCTATCTATCTATCTATCTATCTATCTATCTATCTATCTATCTATCTATCTATCTATCTATCTATCTATCTATCTATCTATCTATCTGTCTGTCTGTCTGTCTGTCTGTCTGTCTGTCTGTCTGAACGCGCACTTCTTTCACGATGACGATTGTTTTCACGCATGAACACAGAAAGCGAACAAGTCCGAACGACGCTGACGCTTACCATGATGATGATGA
This sequence comes from Hyalomma asiaticum, assembly GCA_013339685.2. Taxonomy (NCBI): domain Eukaryota; kingdom Metazoa; phylum Arthropoda; class Arachnida; order Ixodida; family Ixodidae; genus Hyalomma; species Hyalomma asiaticum. The sequence continues at coordinate 164,008 of JABSTT010001861.1, forward strand.
TGATGGTGGTGGTGGTGATGCTCTTTCACAATTGGCATCTGCCCACTTTGGGGAGATTAGCCAAGACTCAGGCGGATTCGAGTTTATTTTACAAAGTTATACTAACTGAAAGGTTTATTCGTTCTTTGATGTGAATTTGAATATTACACACGTAATATTTACGATGCAGTACAAGCTTCACTTCGGAAAAAAAATGACCTGTATTATACCGCATGATGGCGTCAAATATTATGTGGCACCTATGCGGACGCGCGGAAACTAGCAACGAGACTATTGTTCCCTGCAGAAGTTGACCAGAAGCTTTTCTGTCATGCAGACGTCAGTAGTCAAGACTTCAGGTGGACCGATTAATTAAAATGGTAGCCGGCATAAAGGAAAATAAACCCTGCCAACACAGTGTATATTGAAAATCGTTGGGATAGGCCTTCGTCCTTCAGTGGACTTGAAATGAGCTGATAATGAGGGCGTTAGATAGATAGATAGATCTATCTATCTATCTATCTATCTATCTATCTATCTATCTATCTATCTATCTATCTATCTATCTATCTATCTGTCTGTCTGTCTGTCTGTCTGTATGTCCTGTCTGTCTCTCTGTCTGTCTTTTTTCATCCTCCCCTTCGTTCTGGCTGTCTTCCTTCCCCTTGTTATTTTCCTCTAGATTTTCTTTTCTACTCGTTTCTTTCTTTCCTTCTTTAATTTACCTTTTTTTTCTATACAGCTTTGTTTCTTGCCTTTCTTATTTCTTTCGCAGAATATCCAAGGAGTTCAAAATGCCAAGAGTATACTCTGAAGAGGGTACACGCGTTAAAATTAGGCACCTTGTGGTTGAGTATTCGAAGCGCAAGAATAGGTGGAATTGAACATGCACATCTTTCACGATGACGGTTGTTTTCAAGTATCAACACACAAAGCGAACAAATCCGAACGACGCTGATGCTTACCATGATGATGATGATGATTCTCCTTCAGATTTGGCATCTGCCCACTTTGGGGGGATTAGCCAAGACTCAGGCGGATATGAGTTTATTTTAGAAAGTTATACTTCCTGAAATGTTTACTCGTTCTTTGATGTGAATTTGAATGTCACACACGTAATCTTTGCCATGCAGTACAAGCTTCACTTCGCAAAACAAAAAAAAAAAACAAAAAAACAAGACATGTGTTACGCGTATGATGGCCCAGAATTGAGGGAAGCAACAACAACAACCGTATGATGGCGTCAAATATTATGTGGCACCTATGCCAACACGCGGAAACTAGCAACGAGACTATTGTCCGCTGCAGAAGTTCACCAGAAACTTTTTTGGTCATGTACAGGTCAGTAGCGCCTCCCTACCAAACGAAGCCGATGAAGAGCACGTGACATTGAGGACAAGACTGAAAACAACAATATCCTAAGCACGATGTTCCTAAATGTGACTCTCTTGTGACAGCTACCTCGAAAAGAAATGAATATAACCACTCTCTCTTCATTCCTTTAGTAAATCTCAGGCTAGCTTCCCCTTTTTATTCATCTGCTACTGTGCTTGAAAAATCATCGCTAAAAGACCTGAACAGGTATAAACTATAAAGCCTGGCGAGGAATCTCGTTAAAAATTGCAATGTAACGTGGCAAAATAGGAATACGCCACTAAGAGTCGAGTAAAGTGGATTGCATAACGAGTGCGAGGAATCATTTGAAGGAACACAGGGGTACATGCTTTGTAGTTCTGCACCCATTACAGAGGCATCATCAGAATCATCATTATGAAACGATCTTCTTCAACTTTACCGTCATCATTATTACGAAGCTTTGCCTCGTGAAGCCCTTTTGTGGTACCGTGCCATGCGTCACGCGACAGGCGACGTGTGCAGCCCGACAGAAACCTGACTTCTCCTCTTCTTCTTCTCCTCCTCTGTAAGTTGTACATGCCCGATGCACATACCCAATTAAGGTAAAATTCTTTTGTTTTCAATTAGAAATTTCAAAATTGCTAAACAAATCTGACATGCCACTTCGATATACCTGATGGCCCGATCACTTGACCAGATGCCCAAGCGCTTACAATTGCCTCTAAGAAGGTTGCTCCTCCAGCTTACGCTGTCACTCTCCTGCGATTCCGCGCAGGCCTGATGTTTTTTCTTCTTTCGATTTCCTCCTATCCTTCTCCTGCCGCGTGATTCATGGCCGAACCCCCGTAGTGGGTTGGGCCAAACTTCCAGGTAAAAACTAAACAATGTAAGAGACGTTCCTCACTCTAGTCCCTACACAGATAAACCTGGTAAAATTATTATGGGTTCCAGGTCGCAGCGGATTAAATCTAAATGAGATAGCCGATTCGTGAACGAGAGCATCGCTTAATGGATCAATAGTATCGGTTCTCCTAGCACAGAAATTTCCTAATGCGATAAGATATCGCACACATGAGATCCACAGGGATGCCATTGAGGTAATAACAATATGGACAGAATTTCGGCACTTTAAATTCCCGTGGAAAGCCAGTGGTGTCCGTCGCGACAACATGAAGTGATGATCACGAGATCACGCTGCCGAGTCCCTCGATTAAATCTGTACTCGCACAGGGCTGGTCTGGTGATATCGCCTCTGTGCCCATGCTTGTTGAAATTGAAACAACAGATCTTTTTTTAGAATGCCGCCACTGTACATCAAGAACTAATAGACACATCAGAATTACATTTCTAAATTTGGTCTGACCTTGTCATCGCAAATTATTCTTACTTTTGGTGCCTCGGAACTCGGTTTCGGACACAGGAACATCTCTGATGCAGTGTGCGGTTTTGTACAAGCATCAAAACGGATACGCTCGTGATTATACACATGGCAAAATTGTTAAGGCTACGATAAAGCTTATGCCTGAAAAAAAGAAAGAACATTTTACCTGTTTCGATAGTATAAGTGCACAAACAGGCTATATTTATTTTTGTTTTGTTTTCTCCGTTTTCTTTTCCTCTCACTTATTATAATTTTATTATTCTGTTTTATTCATTATGTTGCGGTATTCCGCAATACCAACTAAAACTTAAGCATATCAGCTCACTGTTAATCGCCCGATGTTGGTATGAGCTATATATGAATCATCATCATCACCACATAAGCACGAGCAGCTATTGCAGGCAGAAGGACATATGACGTGGCCTTTACAGACGTCTATTCGCTTCGCAAGCGGAATACCTACGTCGAAGCGAGATACGCCTGGACAACTCTGCTTCCCAAACCAGCTTCCATGACGCAGTTCATCGCAGGAATGCTTGGCAAAAGGAGGAGCAAGGCATAGCGAGGGTAGAGGAAAAACAGCGCGGTGCCTCGCCGAGACGCAAACATCGGTTCGCACAGGTGAGCCTGAGAGGCCACAGCGACGTCATATTGAAGTGCTGCTTTTCTTACTGAAGAATAATGTTTCTAGCCGAAGATAAATCTGGTACAGCAATTACTGTTGACCTGCACGTTATAGTGCTTGCGCCCAGCGTTCTTTTCGTTTTGCAATCACTGTTCTAAACCTAAAGTGATGACTGCATAAAACAGGTGTACAATTTCCGCTCAACGATGCATATAACTCCGATTTCTTAAACCACCAAAGCTTGATATTGAGAACCTTGATTTTGTTACGTCCATTTTTTGGGTTACAGGAATTCTCACTATTGAGGCTTCTGGCACGATGGGAGGAGCGGTGTCGTATTGATTAGGATATGCGTAGTACTTTTCCCCTCTGTACCTCTCCCTACTCTCCCATAGACTGGAGTAATGCATCGATTGATTGATGATTTTCATAAGACAGTATAAGGAGAAGTACTTTAGCACACCTTCCATTACATTTTCATCCAGGGAAGTTGAATTCCCTCTAGGACAAGTTTAACTCGTTAGTTGTATCATCTATTTCTTCGTTTTTCATCCGTGTGTTACAGTAGCCAATCTTTGTTTCGCAGTAAAAGTTTCTGTGTTCAGTCATTTTTACATTACTTGTCGTTTTACGCCCCTTTTCATGATTCTTCACCATTGTTGCTGTTATTCATGGTTGACTTTAGCTCTTCGCGGTGTTGTATTTTCTGTTTTATATTTTTGTTGTGCTTTTATAGGCCCCAAGCCATACGTTACATTTATTGCCGTTGTACACGTCTGTTTTGACGATCGTTTCTCTAGTTCCCACAATGTGAAGTTTTAGATTCCTTTGGTTGCGGCACCTTTTAGCTCTGATAGATGGAAGTCGGTCGCCTTTGGTAGCATCTTGTCAACCTATTTTTATTTTTTGTACTAGTATAAGAGGCCTGTTTCAAGGTGCCAGTATGACGGCTCCTTTTGGTGTACACGAGGTTATCCTATTGTTTTGTTTTGTAATGTCGGTACTTGAGTTTTGCGCTGTTAATGAGGTGTTGCGCACTTGTGTGGCGAAGGCGATGTGTGGGCCTATATATAGGCTTCTAGGTTTCATGAAACAAACTGTTCGTAGTCTGCTCTCTTCCCTGTCTTCCTTGCTTCCTTTCTACTCGCGCAGTACAATACCCGACCGCATAAACCAACTAGCCTGCACGATTTTTTTAAAGCGTACTTGGTGTTGTTAGCAAGTTAAAAAATACCAAGTGATGATGAAAACTTATCCGCAGTTTTAGCCTACAGCGACAGTTACAGCCACATACCGCGCTTCTGTTAGGCTGAATACAAAATAATTTGACAGTCGCGCTTTGGAATAGCTCGTGAACACCGAACTCAAATACACCAGTCGTTTTCAATCGTGCAGTGTAATACCAATATATCAGGAGAATTGACGCACAAACATAAAAATTCTTCAGCAGTACGGTTCGTTTTTACTTGCACAAAATTTAATGAACCGTTTCGCAAAAGCTGTGCAAGACATTGGTTCAAAATTCTACATTGAATACGCCTTTCGCTTTTCTTTTTATGTGCAAGCTGACCTCCAAGCTTTCAAGTATTCACTATCAGCTGTTTCTGCGACAGCTGGCACTCCAAGGTGGATGCTTGGAAGTTATGGGAGATGTTCTATACTGAAACCATCTACTCGCACATGTTAGAAGAGCCCGAGGAGCCAATACGACGTGGATGCCTCTCACAAGAAGCCAATGCTGAGAAGGTAAACAATGTTGCATGAGTTATCTAATACTGTCACGGACACCACAATATTGCTCGTAAAGATACACTGTATAACTTCGCCGAACGTAATTGTACTTTGCTTTTTGATTTGAGTTGTACAGTACTCCGATTACCGCTGCACCAAGTGTGTGCTAGGTATTGTTTCCAACTGCGCGCCGAAGCTTCGCGTGTTATGTGAAAGCCTACCATAGCTGAGACCCACGCCATTTACAAAAAACCGGTGTAATAAACCGGCCAAGGACGGTGAAAGATGCCCTGCCCTGCCGTATTTACTCGAAGTATATGATCGCTGGTTAGCATTTTGAGCCCACTCCTTAATATAAAAAGCCTCAGTATAACTTGAAGCAACATGACCAGAAGGCTTTGTAACGCCCAGGTGAAAACCGCGCTTTCCGCCTCATGGTCCGTCAACGTCGACAATGGGTCTGAATGCGGGGAGTACAGCACCGACCACCTCCTGTGCCCGACCCTGCTGCTGCTGCTGCTGCTGCTTGAGGAGTCAATGCCACATCAACGCCACTTGCAAGGAGGCAATTACGATAAGGTGAACATTCCTACGAATGTTTTTGAACAGGGGCCGTGATAAATTAAGATTGCATCGCAATACACGTCCTATTTCAGGTGCAGGGCGTATTTATTGGAACAACACTCGGTGTACCTCTTCATCCAAGCTTCCTTACAACTTATTTCAGGCTCGATCGTTGAACAATTAAATTTTTCCCCGCATGCAGGCCACTCCGATTCTGGAGATCCAGAGCAATGTGAAGCAGTGCGGCACAAGCAACGGCAATGTGAATTAAGTGCAAGAATGGCAGGTGTGCTTAACCGACGCCATGTTCCTGAGGTGTTAATGCAGCTTCAGGAGCTTGTGCGATGTGGATTGCTTTCATGAGGAACCGCTACGGAGAAGGTGACTATCGGCATTCAAGTTGTTTTAGAAGAACAGCACTATGGAATCATGCAGAACGATCAACTAATGCAAAAACAATGCAGGGATTCCACGAAGCGGCCTCTGGAGTTTCTCCACCTTGTGTCGGCTGGCGGCAGTGGGAGGTCCAACGAGGCGTCTGTAGCCGTTTATTAGGGAACCTGGACGTGACGGTGCGAAATTCGGAGCAGGGCGTGATCTTGATGAATGATGCGTGATTCAAGCAGCTCAAATATAGGTAGTATTTAGAGGAATTTGTACGTGACTGTAGTCGAAGGTGACAGACATTACATCAATGGCTTCAACAATCTCCGTTAAGAACAATATTTGATATATTTAATAAAAGCTTTTTACAGCGTCGTGGCAGTCTTATTATTTCAATCTTGGAATATGTACTATGTGTTAGTATTTAGCTGATATAGTTGCCGCTAATTCACTGAAAGCGGTTAGCCGATGTGAATGAAGCATCAAATTTTAATTATGTTTTCCACTTATCGCGTAATAATGTATTACGGTGTAATAAACAAAAGTCAGCGGTCATATCGCAATTTATGATACTGGAAAAAATGGGAACATATATACAGCCACGCATTTTCTGATGTAATAATGGCTTTGGTTTTCCATGCTGGAAGCCAGGCTTCACAGTATTGGAACTACTGTAATTAGATTGTATTTTACTGTAGCGTGTAAGGCAACTAGATAATTTTGTGAGGCGTAAATTCAGTAATGTAACGAATTATTTAGGTAATTCTCAAGCAATTAATCAATACCTTGATAAAATGCTATTGTGACTTCTGGAAGCACGTGCCTTACAGGCGCCTCGTAGAACTCCTTGATTCCGCTACCAAAGCGTCCCCATTTCTTGATGGCGGCGCTCAACGGCGACCAACATGAAAAGCGAAAATGCCAAGCTTCTCGGCGCCAGAAAGAGGAACTTTCTAATCGTGGGCACTATTCGGCAAACGTCACGCCAAATAACACTGACGTAGACGACAATTTTTTTTAACAGCCACACCGGACCAATTAACCCAGGAACCGAGGAAATCCAACGTCGTAAGAATAATTGCTCGCGGGATCGAATCCTGGCTGCGGCGGCTGCATTTCGATGGAGGCGAAATGTTGAGGCCCGTGTGCTGTGCGATGTCAGTGCACGTTAAAGAACCCCAGGTGGTCGAAATTTCGCCAATGCTTCTCGTCGCAGAAAGAGGAACTTTCTAATCGTGGGCACTATCCGGCAAACGTCACGCCAAATAACACTGACGTAGACGACAATTTTTTTAACAGCCACACCGGACCATTCACCCAGGAACCGAGGAAAATCCACGTCGTAAGAATAATTGCTCGCGGGATCGATTCCTGGCTGCGGCGGCTGCATTTCGATGGAGGCGAAATGTTGATGCCCGTGTGCTGTGCGATGTCAGTGCCGTTAAGAACCCCAGGTGGTCGAAATTTCCGGAGCCCTCAACTACGGGCGTCGCTCATAATCAGAGCTGGTTTTGGGACCTTAAACCCCACAAATGCCCAACTTCTCGGCCCAACAAAGAGGAACTGTCTAATCGCGAGGACTATCCGGCAAACGTCACGCCAAATAACACTGACGTAGACGACAATTTTTTTTAACAGCCACACCGGACCAATTAACCCAGGAACCGAGGAAATCCAACGTCGTAAGAATAATTGCTCGCGGGATCGAATCCTGGCTGCGGCGGCTGCATTTCGATGGAGGCGAAATGTTGAGGCCCGTGTGCTGTGCGATGTCAGTGCACGTTAAAGAACCCCAGGTGGTCGAAATTTCCGGAGCCCTCCACTACGGCGTCGCTCATAATCAGAGCTGGTTTTGGGACGTTAAACCCCACAAATGCCCAACTTCTCGGCCCAACAAAGAGGAACTGTCTAATCGCGAGGACTATCCGGCAAACGTCACGCCAAATAACACTGACGTAGACGACAATTTTTTTTAACAGCCACACCGATTCTGGAGATCCAGAGCAATGTGAAGCAGTGCGGCACAAGCAACGGCAATGTGAATTAAGTGCAAGAATGGCAGGTGTGCTTAACCGACGCCATGTTCCTGAGGTGTTAATGCAGCTTCAGGAGCTTGTGCGATGTGGATTGCTTTCATGAGGAACCGCTACGGAAGAAGGTGACTCATCGGCATTCCAGTTGTGTTCTAGAAGAACAGCAACTATGGAATCATGGCAGAACGATCAACTAATGCAAAACAATTGCAGGGATTCCACGAAGCGGCCTCTGGAGTTTCTCCCCGTTGTTGCGGCGGGCGGGCAGTGGGAGGGTCCAACGAGGCGGTCTGTAGCCGTTTAGTTAGGGAACCGGACGTGACGGTGCGAAATTCGGAGCAGGGGCGTTGATCTTGCTGATGATGCGTGATTCAACGCAGCTCAAATAGAGGTAGTATTTAGAGGAATTTGTACGTGGACTGGGGGGGGGTCAGTCGAAGGTGACAGCCTTACATCAATGGTTTCAACAATCTCCGGTAAGAACAATATTTGATATATTTAATAAAAGCTTTTTACAGCGGTCGTGCAGTATTATTATTTCATCTTGGATATATGTACTATGTGGTTAGTATTTAGCTGATATAGTTGGCACGCTAATTCACTGAAAGCGGTTAGCCGATGTGAATGAAGCATCAAATTTTAATTATGTTTTCCACTTATCGCGTAATAATGTATTACGGCGTAATAAACAAAAGTCAGCGGTCATATCATAATTTATGATACTGGAAAAAATGGGAACATATATACAGCCACGCATTTTCTGATGTAATAATGGCTTTGGCTTTTCCATGCTGGAAGCCAGGCTCACAGTATTGGAACTACTGTAATTAGATTGTATTTTACTGTAGCGTGTAAGGCAACTAGACAATTTTGTGGGGCGTAAATTCAGTAATGTAACGAATTATTTAGGTAATTCTCAAGCAATTAATCAATACCTTGATAAAATACTATTGTGACTTCTGGAAGCACGTGCCTTACAGGCTCCTCGTAGAACTCCTTGATTCCGCTACCAAAGCGTCCCCATTTCTTGATGGCGGCGCTCAACGGCTACCAACATGAAAAGCAAAAATGCCCTGCTTCTCGGCGCCAGAAAGAGGAACTTTCTAATCGTGGGCACTATCCGGCAAACGTCACGCCAAATAACACTGACGTAGACGACAATTTTTTTTTAACAGCCCACACCGGAACCAATTCACCCAGGAACCGAGGAAATCCAACGTCGTAAGAATAATTGCTCGCGGGATCGATTCCTGGCTGCGGCGGCTGCATTTCGATGGAGGCGAAATGTTGAGGCCCGTGTGCTGTGCGATGTCAGTGCACGTTAAAGAACCCCAGGTGGTCGAAATTTCCGGAGCCCTCCACTACGGCGTCGCTCATAATCAGAGCTGGTTTTGGGACCGTTAAACCCCACAAAGCAAGCAAGAATAATTGCTTGGGTTTCACGTGCGAAGGCTACGATATGATCATGAGGCACAGGTTGTATACCAATTGATCTTAATAGAGTGAGGAAACCAAAATTTTAGCGATAAACTGACTACAGATTAAGCTTTGCGTGCTTGCGAGGAACGCTATGACTGAATTTTCACGGAGGAGAGGCTGATTAAAGGTGAGATATTTCAATTTTTAAACTACAAACTAGGGCAGTTACCTTTCCGGACTGAATCGTGGTCAACCATTAAGAAACCATCACATTACAGACCAAGAACGTTTACGACCAAGGAATTCTTACGCTTAGAATGACGACGTCCTGCAAGGTGGCTTGGTACTGAGCAGGGGTTCGTACAACACATCGTGTGTCTTCCACCGCTTCCGTAGTCCACGCGATGTTACTCTTCTACCTCGCTATTCCCGAGTTTAGCGGTCTTTTGGCGGGATCTTCGAATTGTGAATTGTATAACATTAAATTGTGGGCGGCAGAATCACGCTCATGATGACCATTATCATGGGTCCCAATATCCGGCTCTATACGAAAGATAACATACTCATGAAGGAAGATTATTGGGTCTACACTCTTTCAAACCATGTATCTGCTGCGTATGTAGCAGCAAAAAAAAAAAAAAAAAAACAAAGACGAGAAAAAATAACTAGTCTGCCTGGCATAAAGAATACACAAAACTAGCTCTTCAACGGTGTCGTAGCCCCTTTCTGAAAAACGAAGACGACGAAGATCTCCTGTGATCTCAGACCGAGCAGCTGGGCCTCCAAAAGGTCTGCATCTGCATCTACACCTCGGCCAGACAGGCACAACGAGCACAACGCACGCAGGCCGCAACGCTTCCTTTCTATCAAATTCTACGTATCATCCGTTGTCTGGCCGAGGTTATCTCGGTGCGGGTTTGCTTTTAACAGGCTGACAAGGACCTTCTAGGGGCTAAAAAGGCATATTCTTGAAGCCAGTTTAAATGTAAAAAACAATACACTATAATTTAGTGGCGTGCGTGAGAACATCTTGCTTCGCCGCGGTCAGCACATCAATGAACACAGGTTGTATAATGCCGCGTTTACACTGCCGAGATCTCATATTTGCCGCCGCTGCTACACCTGCTCGAAGAGTCCATGTAATACGAATGCCTCGGAGCAAGGAAACGAGATCCAGAAGGTAAACATTTCATCGAAGATTTAGAAAAGTGAAGTTTCTGAACACGGCCATTTATAACTACCTAGTATAAGCGGCTGCCATTCAGAACTGCATATCGCCGCTGCTTGCCACTTAACTGACTCCCGTTATAATTGCATATGCCTGGGCACAGAACAAGAAAAAAGTGACGTCTGCTCGTCAAAGGAGCTTCCTCCAATCTATGCTGCCTTTCTCTATCAGCGTGATGTCGCTGCAAACCACCTTCGCGCCGCACTTTATCTCTTGAGCGCAGCGAGGAGGCGGTTTGGCGCGACGTAATGTTGACAGAGCGGCATCATTGGCTGGAGGGGCGTCCTCTGACGAGCAGACGCTCCTTTTGTCTTGTTCTGTACCCGAGTATAATGCATTCTGCCGGCTATTATTCCCGAATATGATTAATACGCTTTTAAAAGAGCAACAATGTTTTCATTCAATCTCATCGCACCTTTCTCGTACGTTCATACGGGCAACTACCCGAGTTTCTGAACATTTTTAATTCAAGGCAATCAACGACGTTCGGAACATCGAGAGCAACACCAGACTTTTCCGAATATTGTACATCACCTCTGGCACGTCATCAGCCTGCTGCCTCTGCTGTTGCTCCTTATGGAGATAATGCGACGTAGGCGCCTTTCAAACGAAGCCAACCACTCGTAATGATAAAACAGCACGGCCTTCTAATTGAAACACTATGCAGGACCTCTTAGAAGCAGCCGGTGAACGCCCTCCTTCAAGGACGCTCAGCTCTACACCATCAGGACTTTACAGCGGTGTTGTTAAAAGCAACACTATAGGTTGAATTTTCGTCGTTGCTAAAGAGCACAATGTCGTCTGCAAATCTTAAATTGTTTAGATATTCTCCGTCTATTAAAAAGTTGGCGGGCATAAAGTGGAACCAACTCGCTCAGGATAGGGTGGATTGGAAATCGTTGGGAGAGGCCTTCGTCCTGCAGTGGACCTAAACAGGCTGATGATGATGATGATGATGAAGAAGAAGAAGAAGAAACGCTATGACGAATTTTCATGGAGGAGAGGCTGATTAAAGGTGAGATATTTCGATTTTTAATCTATAAACTAGGTGCAGTTCCCCTTTCCAGACTTATCGTGACAACCATCAAGAAACCATCACATTATAGACCAAGAACGTTTGACCAAGGAATATTTACGCTCAGAATGACGACGTGTTGCAAGGTGGCTTGGTATTGAGCGGGGGATCGGACAACACATCGTGTTTCTGTCCTCACCTCTTCCGTAGTCCACGCGATGTTACTCGTCTACCTCGCTATTCCCGAGTTTACCGGTCTTTTGGCGGGATCTTCGAAATTGTGAATTGTATAACATTAAATTGTAGGCGGCAGAATCACGCTCATGCTGACCATTATCATGGGTCCCAATATCCGGCCCTATACGAAAGATAACATACTCATGAGGAAGATTATTGGGTCAACACTCTTTCAAACCATGTATCTGCTGCGTATGTAGCAGCAAAAAAAAAAAAAAAGACGAGAAAAAATAACTAGATTCTGTACCTGGCATAAAGAATACACAAAACTAGCTCTTCAACGGTGTCGTAGCCCCTTTCTGAAAAACGAAGACGACGAAGATCTCCTGTGATCTCAGCCCGAGCAGCCGGGCCTCCAAAAGGTCTACATCTGCATCTACAGCTCGGCCAGACAGGCACAACGAGCACAACGCACGCAGGCCGCAACGCAACGAAAGCAACCGAGAGAGCCGGCGGCAAGCGCGCTTTCTGCCACTGCCAAGATGGCGACAGTCGGCATCACTGGGCGAGCTCCGCTTCTGTTATATCAAATTCTACGTATCATCCGTTGCTGACCGAGGTTATCTCGGTGGCGGGTTTGCTTTTAACAGGCTGACAAGGACCTTCTAGGGGCTAAAAAGGCAATATTCTTGAGCAAGGTTATAAATGTAAAAAACAATACACTATAAATTTAGGGGCGTGCGTGAAGAACATCTTGGCTTCGCCGCGGTCAGCACATCAATGAATACAGGTTGTATAAATGCCGCGTTTGCACTGCCGAGATCTCATATGTTGCCGCCGCTGCCACACCTGCTCGAAGAGTCCATGCAATACGAATGCCTCGGAGCAAGGAAACGAGATCCAGAAGGTAAACATTTCATCGAAGATTTAGAAAAGTGAAGTTTCTGAACACAGCTGAACGGAGGGGTGTAGAGTATTCATCTCATTTCGGCAGTGTGAGCAGGTGCCAACTCGCTGTTCTTCTAGACCTCTTCTCTGTCTCTCTTGCTCTCTACGCGTAAGGTATACCTTACGAGTAGAAGCGTCGCGTTTGAATCGCGTTTCCAGCTCACAATGGAATCTCGTGGTAAAATGAAACATGTCATGCAAAAATCGGATCAGCTTGATTTGACCGTGTATATATAGTTTAAACGCAAAACAGATCACACTGGCCAGCCTAACGCTACAGGACCATGAATGTGGAGCATTGAGCCCGGCTTCCAAAAGTGGCGCCACACACACCCAGCTCAGCCCAGGCCATCGCGGCGATGTTTCAGTACAGCTCAGAACTTCATCGGGTCCTTGGCTAGGTCACTGCCAACTGGTTCATTTTGCAGCCATAAAATAGAGCGTCTTCGCCTGGTCAGTTGCCCATTATTGAATTTCGACGAAAACGAAATATTGCCCATCCCCCCCCCCCCCACAACGCACACGCACATTTCCTAATACCAGTCATAACTTTCAACCATTTATGGCTGCTTAATGCCATTTATAACTACCTAGTATAAGCGGCTGCCACTCAGAACTGCATATTGTCGCTGCTTGCCACTTAACTGACTCCCGTTATAATTGCATATGCTTCGGCACAGAACAAGAAAAAAGTTGCGTCTGCTCGTCAAAGGAGCTTCCTCCAATCAATAATGCCTTTCTCTATCAGCGTGATGTCGCTGCAAACCACCTTCGCGCCGCACTTTATCTCTTGAGCGCGGCGAGGAGGAGGATTGGCGCGACGTAATGTTGACAGAGCGGCATCATTGGCTGGAGGGGCGTCCTCTGACGACCAGACGCTCCTTTTGTCTTGTTCTGTACCCGAGTATAATGCATTCGGCCGGCTATTATTCCCGAATATGATTAATACGCTTTTAAAAGAGCAACAATGTTTTCATTCAATCTCATCGCACCTTTCTCGTACGTTCATACGGGCAACAACCCGAGCTCCTGAACATTTTTAATTCAAGGCAACCAACGACGTTCGGAACATCGAGAGCAACACCAGACTTTTTCCAATATTGTACATCACCTCTGGCACGTCATCAGCCTGCTGCCTCTGCTGTTGCTCCTTATGGAGATAATGCGACGTAGGCGCCTTTCAAACGAAGCCAACCACTCGTAATGATAAAACAGCACGGCCTTCTAATTGAAACACTATGCAGGACCTCTTAGAAGCAGCCGGTGAACGCCCTCCTTCATGGACGCTCAGCTCTACACCATCAGGACTTTACAGCGGTGTTGTTAAAAGCAACACTATAGGTTGAATTTTCGTCGTTCGCGGCTCCAAGCGAAGTGTAGAAAGTGTGAAATGGGGATAGGAGGTCTATATAGACAAGAAAGCAATGAATGGCGACAGAATTAAAAAAGAGTATTCAAACAAAGTAAAATTTCTTGCGAAGCGGCATGCGGACTCCTGATCGCGGATGCATGGAATCCCGGCCGCGGCGGCTGCCTTTGCACGGAGTCGTAATGTTGAAGCCCCTGTGCTGTGCGATGTCAGTGCACGTTAAAGAACCCCAGGTGGTAGAAATTTCCAGAGACCTCCACTACGGCGTCTCTCATAATCAGAACTAGTTTTGGGATGTTAAACACCATAAATCAACCACTCATTCCAACCTGGGTACCTACAGTCCGAAGGCGAGGGTCATAACCACTAATCTATACGGGGCTGCATGGCGAGCATTAATTTATGGGATACATATGATTGCGTTGTCACGACGAATGTAACACAACTTGCTACGTGCCAGAGAAAGAGGAAATGAGGTAATAAGATAGAACTGGAAAGAGGAAGAAAAATGTACGCGAAGAGAAAGAAAGGGAGAAAAGGGGGGTGTATGCAGGGGAGGAGATGGAGGTATTGAAAGTGACAGGTAAAATGACAGTGACAGCCTTATAACGTCCCATTTAATGCCCGCCAATTCCTCAAACATTACCTCTGGACTTCCCTCGCTAGATAAAGTTCTCAGTGTATACGCACACGAAATGGCACGGCTGTTACTTGATGGCGAGTAGGTCAAAGCCTGCACGTATGCATCTCGTCCTGGACCTCTAACACGGTACGGGGTCATTCGCACGGTGTGGTGCACACTATACGAATCTATACTGTCCTGCATGATTTAACTAAGCTACAGTCTGTAAAACGGGACCGGAGGCCACGGTGGAGGCGCAGGGCTAAACGTAAATTCCAGCACGAGCATGCGACGCCATCCGCTCTTTGTTTTTATCGTCAGATTACACCACTTGTTCTGTTTTGGCATTTCTTGCCTAGTTCACACACCGTCGTAATCATACAATTCTAGTCCTGCCACCACTGCCACAAAGGCGTCGCCCACACCTCGTAAAAAATGGTTGCGTATCTTCGTGCTTCGCTGCAAATGTCGTGGAAAGACGATTGTCTTCTGCCGGCCGTACTCCATGAGTACTGGTCTCATCCGCGGCCACCCGTGATGCTGTTCTCATACCATTTCCGTTCTGGCATGATGAATGCAGTGATTCTTTGAGTGTGTTCCAATACTCACGGTAGACGACTAAATAGACAGCCACGTAACAGCGGCCATCTTAAGTCCCATTCCATTTCTCACGTAGACGGCAAAATAGGCATCTTCGCGAAGACGGCATACGAAGACAAAAACGATGCAGGCTACTTTGATGTCTAAACAAGATGGTGGCTGCGAGGATTGCTTGAATATCCATGGACCTCGCCGGAGTAGTCGTCTGCTCGCAAATGGGTGCTTTCTTACGTGATTTACATGAGCTGCATTGAGTTTTTCGAAGATTGAAACACAAAATAAGCAAAATTAAAATATTGTAAGCGTTCTTTTTCCTTTCTTTTGTCGACGCGAGATGGCGCCTCGTCGTGCAAACGTCATCCGGGCGCGTTCCATTACTCGGACGAAACGCACGCGAAGCTGTCTTTGAAGCTGTCGAAATAGGCTGTCTACGATGCTGTCCAGAATTGGAACACAGCCTTTGTTTGAACAGATTTCATTTTACCGCATTATCACTGCTGGCTTGCCTTGTGTTCGTACCTCCTGGACATGTCAACAGTGCTTTTCCTTGCCTCAAACAGCGCCCCCTTGTTGTATAATCGGCCGCATCCGGCTGGCATTGATAAAATAGAGGAGGCGCTGCGTGAGATACGGACGCCATCTGGAGGAGCCGTCGGCAAACATGAGCGTGTGAAGAATCCCTGGGCAACTGCCAGGTGGCAGCACCAAATCGTCGCCAGAGGCCTTTTTTCGCGCATAGCGTCGCATATTTAGCGCAGCCTAAGAAACACTAGGGTCTTTAGTATTACGTATCTATGTGTTTTCTAGTAAAGGAATACACCACCTAATACTTACGTATTGATTTTGCGCCTCAGATATGCGTTATATTTCTTTTTTCATCGACAATGTTCACAAGTACGAATGCAGCTACGAGTTCAAGATGGTTGGGCGTTAGGCAAGTGCCTAAACCTTACCGGGCGGCTGAATCGCGTGACAGACAGACAAACAGAAAGGCAGACCAAAATGTCTCTGTTCAAGTATGCCGAGAGAGACTATCGTCTTAAAAATCAATTACAGCAAAGGCTTCCAATTGCTTTTTTCTCGGAATGTCGTTCTTGCTTAGATTGTAGTTCTACAACCCAGATTGAGATGGTGCCCTCTACTTCAATAAAACTTCTCGCTTAATATAAGCTTTTGGGGATCGATGAAGCGGATCGCACCCATGGCAACGCAAAAGCGGCGATGAATACCTAATGATGCAATGAAGATTATGGCATGACAAAAACGACATGTCCACGAGTAAATGAGATATTAATGTTGCACGCAATTGTACAAACACGCACCTTTAGATTATGTACCATTGCCAAGAAGAAAAAAAAAACAAATGAAATCATGATGATAAAGAAAAAGAAGCATTGCTCGCAGTAGCTAAGTTATTTATAATAATATTTATTTTCTACGTTCCGCTTATCGTTTTGATATTAAAACTTGATCACGCTATTGCGCACTGAACTATAAGTTCCGGAAACAACACGTCGAACTTCGCAAGCGGCTATGCTAAGCAGGCTCCTCACTTTAGCCACAACACTATACAGACAGTGGAAGGCAAAAAAAAAAAAAAAAGCGTAACCTCGCGAGAACCGCGTTCTGGCGCAAGAGCGTTACGTCTATGACCAAGGGTTGCAAGTTCAATTTAACTATTGCTAAATGTCTTGTTCTTAATTTTTCTTTATTAGCAGTTATGTGCACACTACCGTGGACCCTGAATCTTACAGTAGCGATGCCGTCAAAGCAGCGAACGCCAAAGGCGTGCTTTCCCATTACGTTGCGCCACAGTGACTCGAGCGAACCGTTGATGCCTAACAACGTCGCATACGTATATACGGACTCGAGACAGCGTCTGTCGTAGTAGAGGTGCTGTTAAACGACGGGACTTCTCGCTGAAGTGAGAGACAAAGTACATCACATAGAGACGCGCCCAAAGAACAGGTCTTATGATAATTTATTAGCTTTTTTTTTTAGGTGGCGCTTATTTCCCAACCAGTTGACGCAAGGCCATTGAAGTTTATTCCATCCATTGAATATTACGATACCTTTTTCTACCAGGAAAATGGGAGCAAGGGAAGTTTACAACGCCCCTGATTCCGTACTAAAATACATTTAAGAAACCTGGAGAATAACGAAAAAAACTAGGGATGAACTTAAGAATCACACAACACGCACTGGAAGAAAAATTATAGGTGTAACGTTAAGAGGCAGTAAATCCAGCGCAAATGACAAGGACAGAAAGAAGAGTAGCTGATATTCGTTATTCAAGAGAAAGCACTGAACCTGGGCAGGATTATGTAATGCGTAGAGCAAACTACAGATGCCCAGGGAAACGACAATGTTAATACGAAGACGGGAAAAAGCCGCGTATTGCAAATAATTGAGATAAACCTTCGCCCTGCAGTGGGCCTAAAATAGGCTGATAATAATGATGATGATGATGCATTACGAATGCGAGTGGTCATTCCTTCCTTCCTTTCATCCTTCCTTCTCTTGCTTCTTTCTTTCCTTCTTTCTTTTTTTCTTTTTTTTTTCTTTCTTTCTTCCTTTCTTTCCGTCTGCGCCTCCGTCTGTCTGTGCTGTTTCTTTTATTTCTCTTCTTTCTTACCGTCTTCTTTCTCACGGTTATTTCTCTCCATAATGCTTATTATTTTCTTTCTTTCTTTCCTCCTGTTTCTTTAGGGTCTTTCACTATCCAGCATTCTTTCCTTTCTTATTTCTTTGGCAGAAAATTCAAGGGGTTCATAAGGCTGCGATATGTTAACATTTTGATTTGCCGTGAAAGCACGTGCTAAAGGAGCGCGCCTTGTGATTGACAACCGTGGAAAAGAAGGAGGAACTGCGCGGGCACGCTTCACGATGATGATTGCGTTCGAGTATGGCGGCACAATGAGAAGATCGCCAATGAAGCCGAGACTTATGAAGCAACGGAAGCTTCGCCTTAAAAAAAAAAGCATGTTATAACGCATAATGGCGTTAGGCAGCCATACAGACGCAACGAAAGAAAAATCCAGACTCTTGACGCCTGAAGGAGCTCCTCAGAAGCTTTTCTGTTCTTACGAAGTCACTAGCGCCTCCCTCCCAAACGAAGACGATGAAGATCACGTGCTATCTAAGCACGAGCAGCGCTGCATTGCTGGCAGAACGGTCCACGACGTGGCCTTTTCATACGTTTCTCCGCATCGCAGCCATTTTACCCAAGGTGAAAACGACCTACGGCCCGACAACCCAGTCTCCGAAACGAGCTTCGAAGAGGCGCTTCATCGCAGGGAGGCTTCGGCAAAACGAGGAGCGTGGCATGGCGAGGGTAGAAGCGCGAAAGGGCGGCGACTCATCGAAACGCCAACATCGGTTCGCTCAGGTGAGCCTGAGAGGTCACAGCGACGCCATAGTCAAATGGTGTTTTTCTTAGCAGACTAAACAACGTTTCCAGTAGAAGAGAACTTTTACAGCGCTGATTGTTGACAGGTACAGAATAGAATCCGTGCCCGCCGCTCCCTTCTTTTTGTTCCTGATTTCAAGGCAGATGAGTGTATAGAACATCGACGTCCTATTTTTACTCAACTGTGCAGCTAACTTGTATTTTTTGAATGCACGGTAACGCTTAGTATTTGATAGGACAGTCAATTTTATTACGTTCCCTTCGTGGACTTCGTGTGCAGCCTGTGCCACAGTGACATGCTGCATCAAATATATGAAGTGATCTGTAATTTCTCCCTAAGTGCCTTTCACTATTTTCCTCTGGATTAGAGCCATAAACCCGGCTTTTCAATGGGACATCTCTGTCGCGAAATTTTCGATACCGAACTTGCTACTCACCCGAATCGGTTGCGTAGCAGGCGATAGATACTCCGCTCAGTTCAAAAACGCAGGATGGATTCCAGGTAGCGGCGGTCGTATTCTGATTGTCGTATTCTGGAGTTAAGGGTAAACTAAAGAATACTACATGATGATCAAAACTTACCCGCAGTTCGATCTACGGCGTCAATTATAGTCATATATATCCTGCTTCTGACAGGCTAAATACAACATCCCATGCTCAGTAATAGCGAAGTTAAATACATCACATCGTTTTCTATCGTGCAGTGCATTAAAAATATCTCGTGAGAATTGACATATGCGTAAACAATTAACTAAACAGTAAGTTTTGTATTTAGTTGTAGAAAAGTAATTGAACCGATTCGTAAATGATGGGGGACACATTGATTCAAACATGCGCCATGAGTGCAACTATCGTTTCTTTCGTATTTTCTTTAATGCAAGCTGGATTCTATGCTTTCAAGCATTCAATGCAAGATCGATGTTCGCGACAGCTGGCACGCCGATGTCGATATGGAGCATTAATGGGAGACGTCCACAACTGAAATCATCTATCCACGGCATTTAAAACTCTTCGAAAAGTGTGTTATCTGCGAGCACCTCTCACAAGTAACACTGAGCCACTAAATCGGTGAAGCTTTCCGGAAAATTCTTCAATAATACCTGCGACAATGGAACATCCCAAGGAAATACGGGGTGAAGCTTGGCTAGTTGTATAGAATAGAATCTTTTTTTTTAGTTGTATTGTATTCGGATCATCGATGCATTAACGGTGTTCTTCAAACTGTTCCTGAATTTTGCGCTCATTCTGCGTGTGTTAAATGTGTAAGCGAAGCGCAGCTTAGGCGTCCGCCATTTGCGAAGGAGCGGGGTGTCTAAACCGGCGAACAACGGTGAATGGTGCCCTGTCGTGCCGTATTTGCTCGTATAATATCACCACTGGTTAGCAATTTTGCCGTATCTGTTAACAAGAGAATCTGCGTTGGCCCTGAGTCAGTGTAACTAGAGGCGAGTTAAAAATATTTTGTAACGCCCAGGTGAAAACCACGATTTTCGGCATATGGTCCACCAAGATCGACAAGGGGCTCGAATTGCGGGTGTGCACTACCGACATCCTTATGCTGTCGTCGCTGCTGCTGCTGCTGCTGGTTCTCGAAGAGCCAATGCTACATGAACGCCACTCGCATGGAGGCACGGACGACGAGGTGAACATTCCTATGAATGTTGTCAAAAAAATCAATACCGTTCTCGAAAATACACGATGAATCATTGGTGAACATAAGTGTTTGTTTCTCATTTAGCTGTACAGTATTCGGATTACCATTTTATAAAGGATGTGCTACGCATTGTTCCTTACTAATGCACTAAAGCTCTCCGTGTTGAATGTAAACGTGAACCGCAGCTTAGTCCCCCATACACTCTTAGCACGGTAGCCTTTCATTCATTTTATAGGTACACAATAATGTGAAAATATGCTCCTTTACTAAAGGTTAAATCACTTTAACCTTTACTAGGGTGACTAAACTCCTAGGGGGACTAAACCGGCGAACCGGCAGAACAGTTCAGTGGTGCCCTGTCCTGCTGTACTTACTCGAATAATATGAGCACTTGTGAGCACGCTCAGCCCAGGTTTTAACATGAGAACCGTAGTTTGCCTTCCGTCAATTAACCTAGAGCACAACTTCATAAACGAATTTTGTAACACCCAGGTAACGACTTGCGCTGCATTCCCCACCAATGTCAACAAGGGGCTCGAATGCGCGGAGTGCACTACCGACATCCTTCTGTTGGCGTCGCTGTTGCTGCTGCTCCTCCAGGAGTCAATGCCCCATCGACGGCACCTGCAAGGAGGCAAGCACGATAAGGCGAACATTCCTATGAATGATATTTTACAACGACCGTGCAAAAAATTAAGAAGGCACCACAGTACACGTTGTATTTCGCGTGTACGCAACCGGGTGTCCCCTATTAATTTTAACAGCACGTGGTTGACTGTTTCACTCAAGTTCCTTAATAGTTTGCTGAGAGTCTGTTCGCTGTACCCCTAATTATCTAGCCACCCCACTTCTGCATATGCAGGGCACCATGAAGCGCAGCGGCACAAGCGGCGGCAATGTCAAAGGACTGCAAGAAGGGCAGTACTGGAAACTCGACACCTTGTTGCCGCCGCTGCTTCCGCTGCTTCAGGAGCCAGAGCGATGTGGTTGGCGCTGAAGAGACCCCGCTGCCGAGGGGGTGAGTATCGTTATTCGAGTTATTTTTTAGAAGAACAGCAACGTCAATTCATACAGAACGATCAAATAATTCATAAACAATGCAGGGATTCCTTGAAGCAGCCTCTTGAGTTTCTTCTTCTGGCGGCTGCTGGCAGCACTGGCGACTCGGACGAGGCCTCAATGTCCTCCGTTCATGGAACTTTTACGCGGTGCCCTCAACTGCAAAGCGGGGTGGGTCTCCGATGGACGATGCGTGATCCCAGCCGATGCGATATCGCTAACCTATGGGAGATTGGTGTTCATTATTAGTATGAATAATAGCTTGCACATCGTTAATAGTTTATTGAATCTTCTTTAAAAATAGTAATAATTTGATGTAATAAAAGCTTTGTGAAGCGTCCTATCTGTCTTCTCATTTGAAACAGTGCTCGCTTCTTGTTAGTTGCTTGTAATAATAACGCGAATACTTCCAGCCGACCATACTGTAGTGAGCGCAATTTTTAGCAGTGCCATCGTTTGTTGCAACAGAACAAATTTAAAGCTTCTTGTCATCCCTCAGCAGGCACGGTATATTTGTCTTTATACGACACCTTAGGGCTAGATCACTTTGAGAGAGTTTTCGCGAAAGGTAATGGACCATCATATTTTCCATATACCGTTTCGTGTCATGCAATAATCCATTACGTTGGTGTACACAAGACGTCAGTGTATATATCGTAGGGTACTCGAATATACTTTCACGGGGGTGCACCGCGGAATACCCTTTTTGCGCTAAAATGTAAATGAAATAGAGTCACGCAGTGTGTAATAGAGTTAGTACTAATTTTTCGTGCTTCCCTTTCCGAAACCCTGACTTGGCCGTGCTGTAATTGCTGCGATTAGGTTGCCTTTTACTTTATTGAGTAATGTAAACAATCAATTTTGTGGGCTGGTAATATATATAATGAATTATTGGAAACAAGTAAGTTCAAGAAAATTACAGAATAGTTTCCAAATTAGTTTTTCGGTTCTCGAAGCCCCTTGTGGACGCATAACCGTTTCCTGTTCGCGCTGCTCCACGGCGATCAACTTGAACCAGCTCTTGGGACTGTTCAAAACGATGGTATATCGAAACGACGACACGACTACTGGGCACATCGTTGTGGCGAGAGAGAAACGGCCTCGGAAAGCCAAACAACACCAGTTGTGTATTACAAGACGAGCGCACGCAAAAGAGGGCGGGGGGGGGGGGGGGGGGGGTTCGTTGCAAGTGGGCCTTGGCTTCTCTCTGACTGCCAGGAACGGACGCGAAGGCTTTCCTAACATAAAAAAAGAAAAAAATTGATGTAGGTATGCCTTGACTTCGCCCCCCCCCCACCGGGGAGGGGGGGGGGGCGGCATCATATGCACCTGCGCGTATCAGAATTACACTCTCTAAACCGGTGCCTGTCGAACCGGTATGTGTGACACTCCGGAAGTGTTTAAGCTTTCCAGATTGTGTAAATTAATAAACACCTTTTATAGACCCAATGTTCAAAGTTAAACGCAACGGCGCAGTTATAATTATGACGACTTCTGATATTTAATGATTCTGAGGGCAATGATGAATAGCATTGCATGTCATTGCGCAATACAGATGCAACTTTCTAAGGGACCGGAACAGGTGGGCGTTGGGTTGCGGCGGTATTGTGAAAATTGGCTCCCTTTACGCGAGACCTTGCGCTCGTCTATGGTTAAAGCAATGTGGACGCAAAAATCGTACGATAATTTCACTGCAGCGTAAACATTTTGTGCTAATTAGAAACGCTCTAGGTCATTCGAAATCTACAAAGGAAATGTGGTTCCCCTCTACGGACCTATTGCGATCATCATCATCATCATCATCATCATCATCATCATCAGCCTGTTTAAGTCCACTGCAGGACGAAGGCCTCTCCCAACGATTTCCAATCCACCCTATCCTGAGCGAGTTGGTTCCACTTTATGCCTGCAAACTTTTTTATTTCATCGCTCCATCTAACCTTTTGCCTACCTCTGTTGCGTTTTCCTCTCTTGGTATCCATTTCGTTGCTCTTACTGTCCACCTATTATCCTTCCTCCTCATGACATGTCCTGCCTAGGTCCACTTCTTTCTTTTAATTGATAAAATAATATCGGCTACTCCTGTCTGTTCTCCGATCCATTCCGCTCGTTTTAGGGGCGAAGTTCCTTAAAGCGGCACCCGTTCGTCCCTCGTCGTAGTCGTAGTAGTGCGTAACCAGTCTTACGCTTTGACCTCCAAGGTGGTGCCGGTGGGAGATTTCTCCTGTGCGTTGTTGAACAATAAAAAATTCGCAGCGTGCGCGTTAACTAAAAGCCGAATTCTTCTGTCTCTCATTCCCCATTAGCAGCCATTTCGTGCATCCCCGATGTATGTAGTAGTAGTAGTAGTTAGTAGTAGGTAGCCACCGGCGGTGCCTGCTGGAGCGCACGCCCGCGCCGAGGGCGAGCGCGTGGCACCTGGCGCTCGCCCTCGCCGCGAGCGCCGGGAGCCACGCGCTCCCCGGCAAACTCGACACTGCCCCGGAAAACGCGAGAGACAACGTTGGCGCAGGCAGCGTCTCCTAGCGAGTTTCTTGATTGAGAAATACCGACTGCTCGCGTTGGAGAAGCGTTCACCGGCAAAACCCATATATATATATATATATATATATATATATATATATATATATATATATATATATATATATATATATATATATATATATATACACTGGATCTTGACTTGCAATGAAGTGCCGGTGGGAGATTTCACTTGTGCATTGTGCATAGTTCAACCGTAAGGATTGGTATAGCATGCGCGTTAACTAAATTAATCCGGAACTCGGCACGATCTACGATGCACATCCCGAGCTTCGCCCACTCATCATCATTCACTCCGGGGATATGCTGTAATTTTTTTTATCCCTTAGCGTTACCCCTATCATTTTTCTTTCCATTGCACGTCGCGTGCCCCTTAGTTTCATCTCTAGTTTTTTTCGTTATCCTCCACGTTTCTGCATCGTACGTTAGCACTGGGAGAATGCAGTCATTTAATACTTTTCGCTTTAGTGACAGCGGCAAGTTTCCAGTCATGATTACTGGTCGTCGGCTGTCTCGAGCACGTGCTTGCAGTATTATTGATCTGCCAGGCCACGAGCAGCAAGCGCATTTCATCAGTATTACATCTGCATATCATGGCGCTTTCATCGACTTGACCGTGCATTTCAAATCCCGGAAGTGCTACAATATACATGAAGGCGTTCCACGCTTAACAACATTTATTTTGAACTAATCTCTAATTTTGAACTGATTGTACGGTTCTCGTATCCGCACTCCTTAAAAAATAAGCTTGCGTCAGGCACGTAGGCAAGGGGGGGCCCAGGCCCCCCCCCCCCCCCCCCCCCCCCGAAATTTGTCAAGTCAGCCATTAGCAGGGGTATAGAGACACAAGTACAAGTAGCGCCGTGCGCATTTAAATAAATGAAAAAGAAACGATAGTCAAGGAACTCACTAAAAACAGCTACCCAAGAACCTTTATTCCGAAAGCACTTCAATTCCAAAAGCACGGCTACGCTTGACGAGAATTCAGCGTCCGGCTCCTGAATCAACAGCGCAACAGTAACACCACACTCCCCCTTATGTCATAGGCGTTAGCGAAACCATCAGCCGTATTCTCAGAAAAGAAGGCATCCGAGTGACTCACAAGCCTATACGAACACGTGTTCTCTACATATTGCCAAAGACCGTTCACCGAAGGAGAGAGCCCAAGACACTGTATACAAATAGACACTTATACAAATATGCGATGCGAGCTACATCGGCCGAAACGAAAAACCTCAAAGAAACATTTCGTCAGCACAGGAATAACCTCTGCAATTCTGCAACAGATCGCAACGCGATAGCCAAACATTCCTAAGATAGCGACCACCGTATCAATCTTCCTGACACAACGGTCGTACCAACTGAAAGTACTGAAACCAGTTATCGGAAACAGTTGCTGCTTTGTGATTGGGGCCCCGCCACGGTGGTCTAGTGGCTATGGCATTCGGCTGCTGATCCGAGGGTCGCGGGATCGAATCCCGGCTGCGGCGGCTGCATCTCAATGGAGGCGAAATGTTGAGGCCCGTGTGCTGTGCGATGTCAGTGCACGTTAAAGAACCCCCGGTGGTCAAAATTTCCGGAGCCCCCCACTACGGCGTCTCTCATAATCAGGGGCCGGATTCACAAAACTCACTTACGAGAAAATTTTCGCGTAAGAGAAAATTTTCTGCGTAAGTGGATTCACGAAGCGAAGAAAACGTCGTAAGAGGACGTGGTTCTCGCATCGGCCGCTGCTATAGCGAGCGCTGGGGTTGCCGATTAATATATCAGCGATAGTGATGCATTTGCGACGTAGGCGAAAAAGGCTCGTAAGTGGATTCACGAAGCGAAAATGGTCGCAAAAAGAGCGTAGCTAAGCGGAAATCCTAAGAGTGGTCCGGAGCACTCTTACGAGCAACATGGTGGCGTTGGAACGGGCAACCGCGGCGGGTATTTGGGTGCCGTAGGTGATACTAAAAAAATTATGGCCATGTAAGCTGGCTGATGATTGCGGCGTATGTACAAGGCTCACAGCCTTGAGGTTGCTGTTGCAATTCTCTCTTACGCATTGGACAATCTTGCCACTAGCACTTGTCCAGTAAGCTTGTTGTTGGAGTTATTAGAGGTGCCTATTGGGTATTTGCAGCAAAATAACTTATGCATGCAAATGCTTGCGATTGGATGAAAAATGAAGAGTTGCGTGAATGGTGCTTGATGCCAAAATCGGTGCGGTGTATGGTCAATATTTTTTACCTTGTTTTTGTTGCGTCTCCCAATAATGCGTACAAGCTGTGTTACCATTGCAGCATTGGTCGCACATGTACCACCATAAGGGAACGGACAAAATTCTGTCGCACACTACTGGAATTGAAGTTGAACGGTAGGCTCCAATCAGCCATTCACGAACTCCTTATGTCGTTTCCAGCTTCTCTAGCTGCAGTGGTCTTTATTATTTCCCAATAGGAACGCTCACCCAAATGCAGCTTCCGCTGTACATTATAGGCTAATTTACTGAAAGCATATTGCTTCAACATATCCGCACATACAAGATATGTGTGATTTTGCGCATAAACTCAGAAATAAATTGAGTTTAATAGACATTCACTGTCCGTAAAAGAAAATGAAAAGGTTTCGCTATGGCAATTACTTAGGACGGAATGCAAGTGCCTAAAATGCACGCGAAAGCCTGTGCTAATGCAGTGCAATGTCACCTCGACTGCACTCGCGCATTTGACAATTAGTTTCTTTTTAAATGGACGTCAGAGTCTCAGCAAAAGGCCGCTTCGTCCCTTGATGTGCGTATTGTGGCTGGAATGTTAACCTAACCGAAGTTATCGCGTAGTGATACGCCGTGCATCACATCCAAGCCTACGCCAGGCATCATAAATATGGTAGCAGACGACGACAGCAGGCGACGGTTTGAGCGAGAGGCCAAGCATGTGACTGGTTAGAACGAGGTACTCTCTACAGCAGGTCATTTTATGACGTCACTAAAATGATGTCACTCACTTCTTTCACCGCGAATTTCTGTGGTGGTCGTCACATTATCCCCCTCGCACATAAGAGAATTTTTCATATCACCGTAAAGCACGCGTAAGTATTTTTTAAGAGCTCTCTTAAGGCGAAAAGAACATCATGGCGACGTAAACAGAGTGTGTGGGTGTTGTTTCGTGGTAACGTTTCTTGCTTTTGAGCTCCTTTACGATTCCAAGGGGTGTGTTGTTAATGCCGTCGCTTTTTCGGTGCGTGAAAGCTTTGTGAAAACCATCGCCTGTTCCTCCAATTGAGTGGTTAACCGTGTTGAAGCCTCTGCCTTTGTGCTCGTGAACAGGGACCCTCGGCCAGTGTGCCGCCGTGGACTCACATTTAGGAAGCCTGCATTGTGTGTTTGAAGACCGGTCAGTTCGTTTGCCTTGCTTTGTGGTCGTTTGTTTTTGTGGCGTAGTCCGTTTCGCATCGACTGTGTTTGGGCGCGTTACTTCAAGGATAACTCCGT
Organism: Hyalomma asiaticum; assembly: GCA_013339685.2. Taxonomy (NCBI): domain Eukaryota; kingdom Metazoa; phylum Arthropoda; class Arachnida; order Ixodida; family Ixodidae; genus Hyalomma; species Hyalomma asiaticum. The sequence continues at coordinate 191,577 of JABSTT010001861.1, forward strand.
GTTTAGAAAGAAACGACCTAGGCGTGTGCGTAGGTGCTGTGTTGACACTTCGAAGTCTTTTGAAGAGGCAGAGACCACGTGGAAGCAGTGCAACAGGTAACATAATTGTCGACTGCGCTACGCTTTGCCTTTGTGCCCTTCCACACCGTCACTTTGCTTGCGTTAGCGGCTAATGTGCGGAACCTGAAATAACACACCGATACGTTCTGTTGGGCATTTTTATGTTATTTATTTTATTTATTGACACTCTATGGCGTACAGGCCAAAACAGGAGTTTCCATATTAGGCACAAATGCAGTTGTTAATAAAAAATGCAAAGAGATTGTAGTTTCTTTCATGGAACTTAAAAAACCAAAAAGATTTCAAAAAGAAACGTAATGAAATAAGTGCACGAGGTGCTATTTTACGCCACACATATCAACTTGCTCAGCAGAACACTCAACAAGACAATGCTTTCGAATATATAAATTGCTATTCCGACACTACATTAAGTACAATCGGTAAAATCGCTCAGCAAAGCCCTTTCGAGGATTTTAACCTCATTGAACGTTGCAACATCGTGCGGTAACCTGCTGCACGCATCGATAGCCTACACAATAAAGTTTTTAAAAGATTGTGTGTTGTGTCTCAAAGGCTGTACGTAATGTCTTGGGTACGTAAGTGATGTGTCAATAGTTAATGTTTTGGCTGTTTCGGTTTCATATTTCCCATACAATATCTAGAAAAAAAACATTCAGGCTGTTGAAGCTCATTCTTTGCTGCACATTAGGAATCGATGCTAGCGCAGCGCTTTCAACGCCGTTACCGACTACGTCCGTTGGAATGAGTTCAAAACAAATCGTAAAGCCCTATTTTGAACGCGTTCACATTTAGCAATGTTTCTGCGTGTGTGTTGTTTCCATATCGGACATGCGTATTCCAGCAATGGCGAAATTGTAGTCTTATATGCTACAAGGTTTACCTCAGTTGTCGCATCACTTAGGTACGACGAAGCAACCACGGTTTATTTTGTGACACTGTCAAAAGCGCAACGATTTCGGTGGCGGAAAAATTCGGCTTCACCGCTTTCGGCATGGCGATGGCTAAACAGCAATCGGGTATGTCAGAGGCGTCTGAAGTTCGCGCACACACGGAAAATTTCGTTTCGGCTATTTAGGAGCTTACAATAGCAGTTGGCCAATGCAGCTCTCACGTCGCTGGCGATAAACTCTCTCTCCCTCTTAAGGCGCTTAGCACTCAGTCCGGCATAACGTAATAAAAAAGAAGTAAAATAACTTGTGTAACGAAAGGAAGCCATGGAAGGCTCTTTCTGCGCGTGCGCACGAAAAGCAAGAAAGAAAAAAAAAAGGGGGGGGGGGGGGTGTGACGTCTCGCTTTTGATGATTTCTGGGGCTTAACCTCCGAAAACCACTCAAGGATTATGATAGAGGCCGTAGTGGAGGTCTCCGGAAATTTTGACCACCTGGGGTTCTTTAACGTGCTCTGACATCGCACCGCACACGGCCCTCAACATTTCGCCTCCATCGAAATGCAGCTGCCGCGGCCGGGATTCGATCCCGCGACCCTCGGATCAGAAGCCGAATACCATATCCACTAGACCACCGTGGCGGGGGCTTTGGACTTCTTTTTGTTACTTATTAACTGCATACGCCGTCATTTACAAAAGCAGCACTTACTAACGTATTGAAGATACAAACACTACCTAAATTACCAAATTTTCTCAGTGTGTCGTGAGAATAGCAGTACTATTAAAAAATCTGATGACTGATTTATTCAAAGTGGGCCTATTTATAAGCATATGTGTCTTTCGGTATGTCGGATTTATTGAAATCCATCCATGGCTTCAATTTGACACATCACGCGGAGGATGCATTTTTGGAACTTGTTTATCAAGCCGAACAGCTTTTATATGGCCTCAAAAGCTGCATCGATGTTTGTTCTAAGATTTTTTAGCGAAACAACAATTTACGTCGAGCTACAAGACATTATCATGCAAATAAGTGTACTGCGTACGAACGACCCGAATCAAGTGCGAGGCAGTGCATATTCATCAAAATGCATCTGAAATGGCAGTCAAAGGAGCAAACCTTGAGTGACATCTGCCCACCTTTAATATTTTACCTCAATTGCGGCTTCATGATACCGGTCCTGTTGTTCGGCGGCACCTGCCGGTGTCACCAAGGGCGTCATTCTTTTTTTTTTTTCTTCTTCTTCGAGCTATCGTCGTTGATAAAGCGCTAGCGCACGGGTTCACGCTGACCACGCGGGCGTCTGCTGCAGCGCGATGTGCATAGGCACCGTAGCAGACGCCCGGAACCGGAAGATGAGCTGCAGCGAGGATCGATTCGCGATTTTAACATAAACTCGACACCAGACGCTTCGAGTGCTGTGAGGCTATCACGTGACCACACATCTTTCTTTTGTTGTCGTTCCGTCTGCTTTCACGTTTCCTCCTTGCCCTCAATAGTGTCGAATATGTTAAATGCGCACCATTCCTATCGCATGCCTTGTCGCTAAGAGATTTCGTAGCTAAGAATATCGTCCGTAAGAGAAAGCTTTGTGAATCCGGCCCCAGAGCTGGTTTTGGGATGTTAAACCCCACATAACAACGACAAAGCTTTGTGATTGGGGGAGAGACAGAAAACTTCGCAACGCGGGACATTTTAATATATGTAAGACAAGCTTGTTGGAAACAGAATTACCAGAACGAACAAAATGTTGCCATACGGCTTCGAAACCAGAGAAAACGACGTTATCTGCCCGTACTTCGTGCGCATCAGTTATGTTTAGGAAGGTGGTTGGTTGGTTGTGTCGGGTATTCTGGGAAAAAGCGACCATGGCTATATTGCGCGAAACGAGGATTCTCATCTACGGTTAGGGCGCTCGGTAGTTGGATTGCTTCAAGGAACAGTGCAAAGAATGACGGGACATACAGAAAAGGATAGCATTGGCTCCACCGGTGGATTCCCTGAAGAAATGTCTTTCTTAAGGAGAGGAGCGGTGTCTTTTGTTGCTGCAAGGCTAGCAGGTGGTATTGCGAGCGTCATTTGTACAGTCGCGTAGTGGCGGCAACTTAGGAAGCATTCAGGTGCTTTGTTTAATTGATAGCAGCGCGGCGTGGGAACACGAACGCGTACGGCTTTGCTTTGCCGCAGACGCAGAGTTTTTCCACGACCGGACGGCGGAAGCTAAATGAAAGCTTGGAAAAGGGGACTCTTGTATGGAAAGCGGCGGCTTCGACGACCCATTAACCCGTTGAACTCTTCTGGCACCTCTACGAATCCCACCACCCCTTTTTCCGCTGCCTGTGTCGTGGGGCAGGCGCCCGCGTGGCGGAAGGAGTGAAAAGGGTAAACAAACAAGGTAACCAGAGTCGCCTGTAGTTCTGCGGAAGGGTACTGTGAGCCACGTTCACATTCCATAGATAGATGACCTGAAAGCTTCCCTCAAACGGAGCTTTGCAAACCATCGGAAAACGCTGCAAAGTTTGCAATTTGTGTTGCCAAAGCACGCCTGCAAGGGCACATTTGAATCTGTTCAGCCGGCCTTCGATTTTTACCTCAGAGATATGACAACAGCGCATATCGTTACGCTAAAAGGTAAATAGGAAATCTGGAAAACTAAATGGCAAGCCATGCAGGAGGAGGAACTTCGCCGCTCTGCGACGGGCGCTTTACCTGAATGCAACAAAGCCCTCTTGACGAACGAGCACACATTCAAGATATTGGCGACAATCCCAGTGAGCACAGCTGCTGCAGAACGCAGCTTCTCGACACTAAAAAGAGTAAAAACATATTTGAGGAACCGAACAGCTGAAGAGCGGCTTAATGGCCTGGCTCTTATGTCAATTCACCGGATGCAACTCAGTGTCGACAAAATTATCACTGTGTTTATAGAGAAACCGCGACGCATGAAAAGTGCAGCGTGAACCACTCTTTTTGGCCAAGCTGCATGGTCGTTTTTTTCTCTTTTGAATTAGCTTTTACTATATTGTAAAACCACTCGAAATGTCATTCTTTAATATTGCTTCCCAAAACGAATATTAGTGTTCTACATCTTTTGTCTGATGAAAGCATCCGTGTTTTGATTCTTTGTGGTTCAATGAAATTGTTTTCGCGAATATGTTTGTTTGTTTTTTTCTTTTTAGAGTTGCTGTCAAAAAGTGGCTCACGTTCTTCTCGCACGCCTGTAGTTGAGACAGAGTGTGAGAAGTTTGGTAGAGAAAGCGTCCGACAAATATTTTTATTTCCTGCAAAGTGGGCGCCTGACTCCTTTGCACTGCTTTTTTGTTTGTTTTTTTTTTGTCGCTCCTCTTTCCGTCACTGACTCTGTCCTTTCTTCGTCCAGATTACTTGGTTAGAAAGTATTCTTTCTCGTGCACACGCACTAGCTTCACTGCAGTGTCAAAAAACTTGCTTTCCATCTCGGATTAACCCGCCTCTTGGGCTGCATTCCACTCTGTTCTCATTCTCGTCTAATAATTAAGCGCCTTGTGTATCCCCGGGCAAGTTTTTTTAAAGCATTGTATAATAATGACCATTGATGCTTTTGTCGCTCCTCCCCCCCCCCCCCCCCCCTTATATAATACCTTGAAAAGGGCCTTTAAGGGTGAATAAATGATGATGATGATGATGATGATGATGCTTTTTGGGCCCACCCCGAAAAAATTCCTGGCTACGTGCCTGGCTTGCGTAGTGTGTTGAGTGAGAAGGGGCCAATTCTTATCAGTCCATCCCCCCCCCCCTCCCCCGCATTCGGTACATTCGAAAATTAATTCCGAATTGTGCAAAAACATACAATACTGTTACGGTTGCGGTAATGATAACGGTAATGATAATGGCCCACAGAATGAATAAGTTCAAGGAGTCAACATAGTTACAGCAGTGATGTGCCTTTAGAGATTGCGCGTATGAATGGTGTTCTATAATTTGCGCAATATAGAAAGCATTTAAGACTGGTTATTTTGACAGACACTGGTTGCTAAAAGACTAGAATTCTGAGAGAGACAGTTTGAGATGTAGATTCGTGCCCCACACCAGAGAGCTGTACATGGCATCAATAAAGCTATAATTTCTTTTTCTTTTTTTCAGACTCCACGAGAAATTTTGCGCCCTTACCTAGTCGTCCAAAGGTAGCCACAAGGAGGTTATATATTACTTTTCTGGAGTGGAAGCGCGCCGCCGAAAGTGAAGCCGTCGCCGCCATCTTGCTCAAAGAAAGACTAGCAGACGACCACACAGACGGCGGAGCGCGTAGGCAGCGCGACGCTGTTTCGGGATGTTTAAACACTGTGTCCTGTTTTTCCTAAGCATCTAAATATCTGAGAAGGCAACGGTGACTTCGCGCGCCGCTTTCGGCTGCACAAATCGCGTTGAGAAGAAGCCTGGAAGAACATTTCACGTGTAAGTTTTTCTCACTTTCTTTACGTACGACGGCCCGTTTTCAGAGCATTTTGCTAAAATAGAGGGCAATTTTAAACGTTCGCATCCATATGTTACATCCCTACGCCTGTATCAAAGTTAACTGTAAGCTTTAAAAACTTGCTAGGGCTTCGTTTTCAGATGCATGCATACATGATTTGCTACAGGCTTGAGTTCTGCCAAAAAAAAAAAAAAAACGCGTCTGATGCACATATTGGATAGTCCCTGCAGTGTTTGTATGCGGACTTTAGAAGAAGGGCATCTTTCCGGAGCTTAGACGCAGAATTTGTTATGCATACGTGCTAACGAATGCGCAAATGCAGCGAGCACGTACGTATGGCGTGTTCCTCCGTGCTACGGGTTTCGAAAGTGAAGGAAAAAATTTAAAAAATACTATGCATAGCCTTCTGTAAGGTAGCGCTTGCCGTGACACCCCGCCCCTTTTGACTGACATGTTTGTCAGTCGGAAAACTGCACCGTCGCTCCCTGCGCTTGCACATGCGTCGGGTAAGATTGACTCCCCCGCTCCCTCCAGGTAGCTGCCGGGCCGGTTTCGGCGGGGCGGACCACCCGGGGCAGCTACTGAAAAGGGGATAAAAGGAGCGCCTGAACAAGCTCCAGGGTCTTTTTCCTCTGCTACAAGTGCTTGCCGGCTGGACAACGGCACGATCGTTGAGGCCCCTTCTCGGGTCGTACCCTTTGCTGTAAATTTTGTAAAAAGTCCTGTACGTAAAGTTGCATTGTTAAAACGTCCAGCGGCGAAGGCGTCTATTTCCGGAGCAACCTTTCGAAGACGGCGGCGGTCTCCATCGCGAAGCTCGGGCCCGGCGTTGCTTCGCCACCAAGAACCTGTCCGAATCCGCAAAAGTTCGGATCAAAAAATTTACTCCTTCTGACTGAGAACATGTGGTGTTCGGAGGGGTGGATGGAAAGCTTGAAACAGCCACTCGATTGCCTCTGCTCTAGTGACACCGAACAACCCGACTTCTGTCTTCTAGTGCATGCTTTTCGGTGCGTGTCTCCCGTGTAAGAAATCTCCTATGTATACGTTTACAGTCAGAACTAAATAAAGTTTTCCGAACGCACCCAACGCGTCTTGATAGACGCGGATCTGAGAAGACTTCGCAAACGCTAAGAGCAACGAACCATTTGGAACAACCTACGTGGAATACGAAAAAAAAAAATCCACGCATATCCATGGAGTGAATGATGATGAGTGGGCGAAGCTGTGGAGGTTCATCGGTAAAAACCGTGAATCTTCCGTGAATCTTGCCCAGTACATCATCAAAGACGTGGATGGATGGATGGATGGATGGATGGATGGATGCTATGAGCGTCCCCTTTGTAACGGGGCGGTGACATGTGGGCCACGAGGCTCGTAAGAAGACTTAAGAACTTTTTTTTCTCTCTCTCTTTAAATATTCCTCATGCCTTTTCAATTTACTTCACTCAAATCGATCATACTATAGCAAAAAACGGAAATTCATAGCCCAGTTTCCTGCCCCTTATGGCAGCAAGTCCATATTTTTCCCTATAATTATTTTTGTCCGTTCTCTCTAGTTTTCTGCCACCAGTATTCTAACCGTCTCTTACTTATTTCAATCGCGGCTATGTTCAGCTTCCCGTTGTTCGCCCTAAAACCCAAGGCTTCCTGTAGGGTGGTGCCCAAACGTACACCTGGGTGGATATTTCCGCATTCAATCAGAACATGCTCCGTCGTTTCCCTATCTTCCTCACAGCATGTGCATTTTTCTTCTTCTTTACTGAATTTCGCTTTATAACTACGCGTTCTAAGGCAGCCCGATCTCGCTTCAAACAATAAAGCGCTTCCTCTTGAATTATCATAAAATGCCTCCCTCTTTATTTCGTTTTTGCCCTCTAGATAGTTATTCAGAGTCGGGTTTTTTTTCCATCGCTGCCCTCCAGTAAATCTTCTCCGCCTCTCTGACTTTTCCTTTTACGCTCTTTGTTGTCAGTTCTCTTAGAGCGGTATATTTACTGGTGACCCTCCTAGTTCTCTTTCTCCACTGCGTGTCAACGCTCTTTCTATATAAATAGCGGAACACCTTCGCTGCCCACCTACTCTGTTTCATATTCCTTAGCCTCTCTTCAAACCTTATTTTGCTCTGCGCTTCCCTTGCCTCAAAACTCGCCCATCCCATATCACCCTTTATAGCCTCGTTTGTCGTTTTCCCGTGAGCACCTAACGCGAGGCGTCCCACAGTTCTTTGATTCACATCCATTCCTGATTGTATCTCTAGCCTAGGTCATGCACACCACTGAGTTCACGTAGTAGCTAAGCAGCACCGCAGCGCTCGGACAGACAGACAGACAGACAGACAGACAGACAAACAAACACTGTGTGTCGCCATCTAGCGCTCTCCTATCACACTAGAGCACGCAGCGAGCGCCTCCGCACCATCTATTGATCAATTCACGTAGTAGCTAAGCAGCACCGCAGCGCTCGGACGGACGGACAGACAGACAGACAGACAGACAGACAGACAGACAGACAGACAGACAGACGGACGGACGGACAGACACAGACAGACAGATGGACGGACGGGCAGACAGACGGACAGACAGACAAACAGATGGACGGACAGACAGGCAGACTCCCATACTACGCGTTCCCATGCATCTGAATGAAGCGAGCATATGCTGGAATTCGAGCGCATTATATGTAGACGTACTAGCGCCATCAAGTGAGCGCTTCAGAAACTACAGGTGGCTACAAACATCGAGGGAAGGACAGAGCCACGCCCTAAGGAGCTTCGCCCCTAAATATAAAATAGAGCGTGTGGTTAGTTAAGGCAACAAGCAGAAAGCATGCATGCGCTGTACTCAATGGGTTGGATACATGCTTAAATAAAGGGCAAGAATGCATTTTACGTCAGCTGGCAGTCGCATAGTGCCGTGTATTGCGCTATATCGCATCACTGCATCACAAAAACCTAGTTTCTACTAACAGACAGAGTAAGCCAGCAAGTACGATTTGCATAGAACCTCTCGGTCAGCTGTGTTCTTTGTTTTCCTCGACGCCTATAGCTGAGTACGGAAGCGGCAAATTTTTTTTCTCAACTAGAAAACGCCGTTGGTAATTGGCATAAACATAAACTTGGTTTCTGTCTCTATGTTTAATCGTGAGATTGCAAAGCAAGTCGAGCGCCTCTCTTAATACATTGCCGTCTATGGCGGGCCCGCGTACTTTTTCGTCTGGTAACGTGGCTGCCGCCGGCTTCACTTGCCCCGTAGGCGGCTGCAGGGACTTCCACTCCGGAAGTTTAATGGAACCTCCTTGGGTAGCCACGGCCCCTTGCGACGCCCCTGCTCCCCCCCCCACATCTTTCTCTGTGTGCAGGCCCTTGTCATTAATGCCATGAGGTAATGAACAACTTGTGCTTGGCTTTCTGGAGCCATGCAGTATGGCGTGCCCTTGGTCGTGCTTTTTCGTGCAATTTTTATCGTGATTTTCTTTTCGCGTAACTCACCAGCAGTTATTCTTACGACGGTTTCTTTCATCAGTTGATGGCTGAAGCGGTACCCGGTCTTCTTAAAAAAAAAAAAAAAACAAGATTGTCCTCTGCGTATAGACTTCTCGCCTGACGTCTGCCGAACAATCCTCGTTGTGGCGCCTACCAGCGTGAAGTTTTCTTCTTCAAGTTGCTCTCCGTAGATCTTTTGTGGACGGAATCCTGCAGTTCCCTGTCCACAAGGTTTTTCGAAAAATGAAGATGTGATATGGAAACTACTCTAATTTTCTTGAACTTGGTCAATTGAAATATGTCATTTCATTACTAAGCTGGCAGCCCACCAAATTGGTTCGTTACACCACTCATTACAGTAAAAAAACACTCTTATTCCAGTATCTCCTTTCTTGCCAAATCTTCATAAGATCGCAGCAAGAATATCGGAAAAATCATGGTTGGCTTTGCTAAAACATTTTCACACGCATACAAAATGTTCTGCGGTGTACTGCTGTGGAAGTGTAACCGAGTACACTATGATATAACCATTGAGGTCTTGTCTACGCCACGTAATGGATTATTCCACGAGTAGAAACGTACATGGAAAACATTTTTTCTCATTACACTTCACAAAAATGCTGTTAATATTATCTAGCGCTAAGGAATATTAAGAAGGTTTTCATTTAGTCTGATCTGTAGCAAGGAAGCACAGTTTCAAAGGCACCACAAAGAATTGAAGTCACTAAATAAGTGTGGACTGCTGGAAGAATTCGCATTATTATTACAATGAACTCTCGATAAGTAAACACTATTTCAAATAAAAAGACAGGGAGGACGCTTTACAAAGCTTTTAATAACTCTAACGAAGATTTTTCACAAAGTAGATCCTTTAAAATATTAGCGACATGGAAGTCGTAAATAATACCAATACACTCTAGAAATCTCCCCATAGGCTTGCGATATCGGAGCTGCTGGGATTGCGAATTGTTTGTAGCAGTATTGCACCGCTTCGCATATCAGGGCATCGTATGAAACTCCCATCATGGACGGACAGAGCCGCCTCGTTGGAGCAGCAGGCGCCGTCAGCAGCGAAGAGGAGGAGGCACTCCAAAAGATACTTCAAGGAATGCCTGCATTGTTTATGAATTAGTTGATCGCCCAGAGAATTCACAGTGCTGTTCATCTAAAACAGATTGAATACTAACTGTTACCTTATGGACAGGTGGTGCTCGTCGGCAGTCACCACATGGTACCGGGTCCTGAGGCACCTGAAGCACCGGCGGGAACGTGATTTTGGGTGTGCAGAACTGCCCTTCTTGCAGTCCTTTGACATTGCCGCTGCTTGCGCCGCGGTCCTTAATGTTGCCCTGGATGTCCAGAAAAGGAGTGGTGAGCATGCGGGAAAATAAGTAGTGGCATATTGAAGATTGAACCAGTTGGAAACAAACTATTAAAACTTGAGTGAAGCGGTGAACCATGTGCTGTTGAAATTAATAGACGACGCAAAGGTATACGTACGCCAGAAATACGTCGTGTAAAGTGGTGCCTTCTTCAATTGTCACCGTCGTTGTTCAATAGCATTCATAGGCATATTCACCTTGACGTACTTGCCTGCTTGCGAGTGGTAATGGCGTGGCATTGGCTCGTCGGGAAGCAGCACCACTAGCAGCGACAGCAGCAGAAGGATGTCGGCAGTGCACATCCGGAATTCGAGCGCCTTCTCGACATTGATGGGCCTTGTGGCGGAAATCGTAGTAATAACCTGCGCGTTATAGAAAATTTTGTGAATTGCCTTCTAGTTAAACTGACGCGGGACAAAACCCAGGGTCTCACGATATATATACGCCGAGATTTGTAACTTGTGGTGACACCATCACTCTTAGCACGGTAACCTTTAGTTTATTTTAGAGGTACACAAAAATGTGAAAATATGCTCCTTTACTAAATGTTAAAGTGCTTTAACCTTTGGTAAAAAAGTATATTTTCACAGATTTGTATACCTATAAATATAAGATTACCGTGCTAAGAGACTACGAGTAACTACGGTAGGATAGCGCACCATTGACTGCTCACCGGTTTAGTCACCCGCTCGTTTGAAAGTGACGGAGCCTAACTGCGGTTCGCTTTCACGTTTAACATACGCACCACATTAGCGCTGAAATTCGGAAGAGTGCATAGCACAGCCTAAGGTAGCGGTAATCAAAAAAAATGTACAGCTAAAGAAGGCACAATCAATTACGTTCAGCCATGTTTCACCCTGTATTTTCGAGCAATGTCCCATTGTCCCACCAATAAACGAACAGTCATGCGACACTTTTGCCCCATCCGGAAGTGGCTTCTTCTGAGAAGCGTCCGCATCGAACTGATTCTTCGAAGAGTTTTAACAGCCGCGGATAGATGATGTCCCTAGTGGATATGTCCCTTTGAGGTGCCTGCTTTCGCGAACACCGGTGTTGTCTCGAATGCTTGAAAGCATGAAAGCCAGCTAGCATTAAAAAAGAAAAAAAAACTTCAGGTGGGTTCATGGCACATGTTTGAATAAATACTCTCTTAACACGGTAATCTTTCTTTTATTTTATAGGTACAAAAATTTGAAAATATCCTCCTTTACTAAAGGTTAAAAGCACTTTAACCTTTAGTAAAGGAGCATATTTTCACATTTTTGTGTACCTATAAAATCAAGTAAAGATTACCGTGCCAAGAGAGTACGTCCCCACCATTTTGCGAAGCGGTTTAATTCAGCTTTTACATTAAATAAAAAACGCCCTGTTGACTTAATTTTTATGCATATGTAAATTGTGACGCGATCTCTTTAATACACCAGGCTATTGAAAACGTTCTGATGTATTTACGAATGCTATTCCCGAGTTCTTCCATAAGGCGAGCGTTTAATTACTTTTTGAACAAATCAGTTGCCGTCCTGACCAAGAGAAGTACAATTGTCGAAACATCGGCTCCAGCGGCATTCCCTTTTCTACATCGCTTTTAGCGATCTCATCGCGATCTTTATCGATTAAGGCGTTCCTATGTACTTTAAGAAATGTCACTTAGACGCACCGTGGAATAGAAAAAAGATGACGTCCATGTTTTTTGCAGTCATCTGATTTATGCACTCGTCTGGGAGCGTAGTGCAAGCGCAGCAGCGTACTTCCATTTCGCTCCTATCCGAGGGGAGCCACTATAGCCGGGAATCCAACCCGCGCCTTCGAACTTAGCAGCGCGGTGTCTTACCTGCTACGCTACTCGTTTGGATGGCCAGCAGGGTAGGTAGAGAAAATTTCATCACAGAGTTGTCCCATAGAAAAGAGGGACATATTTCGATCGTCAAGGGAATAATAGTGAGAGGTACAGTCGGAGAAAGTGCTGATAAGTCATGACTGTAACACCGCTTGTCACTGTGGCACATTTCGCAACAGCGCAGATGTGGTGCAGTCCACGAAGGGAACGTAATAAAATTTATGCTCCCATCAAATACCAAGTGTGCCCATGCATTTAAAAAACGCGACTTAGCTGCACAGTTGAGTAGAAATATGACGTCCGTGTTTTATACAGTCATCTGGGTTTAAAACAGCAACAAAAGAAAGAGATCGGGGGGCACTGATACTGTACTGTGCCGGTCAACAGTCAGCGCTGTAAAAGTACTTTTCGACTGGAAACTGTTGTTCACCCTGCTAAAGAAAGCATCACTATAACATATCACCGCTGTGACCACTCAGGCTCACCTGGGCGAACCGATGTGGGCGTTTCGCTGAGTCGCCGCTCTGTTGAGCTACTGCCCTCGCCATGCCCCGCTCCTCGGTCTGCCGAAGCTTCCCTGCGGTGAAGTGCCTCTTCAAAGCTCGTTTTGGAGGCGGCGTTGGCCGGCCGTAGCAAGTTTCCACCTTGGGTACCGAGCGTGCGATGCGAAGAAACATATGAAAAGGCCACGTCGTAGAACGTTCTGCCAATAATGCAGAGCTGCTCGTGCTTAGAGCGCACGTAATCTTCTTCGTCTTCGTCTGGCCGGGAGGCGCTACTGATTTCGACAGAACAGAAAAGCTTCTGATGAGCTTCTTCAAGGGACAAGAGTCTCCAGGTTTTCGTTGCGTCAGTATGGCTGCCTGACGCGATGATGCGTTATAACACTTTTCTTTTTACACGAGCCTTCTATAGCCTCATAACTCTTAGCCTCATTAGCGTTATTTTCATGGTGCTGCCATGCCGGAAAGCAATCATCATCGTGAAAGCCGTGCCCGCGCAATTCCTTTTTCTTTTCCACTTCGAGTTGTCAATCGCAAGGCGCGCTCCTTTAAAACGTGCTTGCTCAGCAAACAGAGATGTTAGCGTGTCTCAGCCTTATGAACCCCTTGGATATTCTGCCCAGGAAATAAGGAAGAAAACAAGCTGAATATAAAAAAAAGCCTTAAAAAGGAGAAGGAAATACATAAAGAGAAAATATACAATATAGAGAGAAATAACGAGCGGAAGGAAAATGGCAAGGAAGAAAACGTGAAACAAAAGAAACAGACAGACAGACATACAGACAGAGAGACAGAAAGGTCACACACGTAAAGCTTCAGCATCATGATTATTATCTTATTATCAGCCTATATTAGGTGCACTGCTGGACGAAGGTTACATCTCAACGATATCCAATATCGGTGTGTTTCCTGTTTTGTCATCCTTTCCGTCGTTCTCACTGGTAGTCTGTCTGCTCTTCGCCACAAGGTGCCCTGTCAAGGTTCGCTGCTTTCTGTTGACTATGCAATAACAGCTACTCCTCTTTCTTCCCTTATTCTTTGCCCTGACTTAATGTCCCTTAACGTTATGCCTATCGTTTTTCTTCCGTGATGCGTTCTGTGGTCCTCGACTTCATCCTAAATGTTTTCCTTATTTTCTAGCTTTCTCCACAATATTTAAGTGCGGAGGAATGCAGTGTCAATGTAAACTTGCTCTCAATGTCCCGGTAATGGAAGAGATCCTAATATTCAATTCCCTTGATCATTTGTGTGAGAAATAGGCACCACCTCAACAAGAAAAAAAATACAATAAATGATCATGATACCTGTACTTTGAGCGCGTCTCCATATGATGTGCTTTGGCATCCACTATAGCAAGGAATCCCGTCACTTTAGCCGTAACGACCTTACGAGGGACGCTGCCAAGGTCACGCGTGCGAAGTGATCAAGCTTCAGCGGTTAGTCTGGGTCACTGTGGCGCAACGTTGGTGGAAGGTTTGCCCGTGGTGTTCGCAAATGGCGGCATCGCCACTGTCAGGGTCTGGGTTTTCGGCACTGAGCAAATAATGGAAAATGCAGTTAACATTGACAAAGGAAAAGGTAGCAAAGGTAAAATTGAACTTGTTAACTTTCCTCATGGACGTAATACTTTGGCGTCATAACATGATTCACGAGCGATTACACCATTTATTGGAGTGTTTGTTTAGTTCTTGCATGTACATTTGCGGCTCCGTCTGTATAGCGTTGGGGTTAAAGAAACGGGCGCGCTTCCCATAGTCGACTCACTGTACAATATCATTTCGGGAACATAGCGCAGTGGTAAACAGCAACATCGTTAAAATGTTTGAGTGTCAAATCTATAAGCGCAACTAATAAGTAAATGTTTCTTGCGTACTGACCGGATATTTCACAGAAATTTCTTGTCCTCTTAGGTATTTAGAGCGATGCGTATTCATGAAGACATCATCATTTTCTCGATCCTTCGTCGTGGTACGTTCTGTGTATGGGCGTGGTTGTGTAATTGCTTCCATCATTTATTTATCACGTTCTCGTGGACCCGTCCTTTTTGACGTACCATCGTCTTCATTTCATCATTGTTCATTCATTGCCAATTTTTCTTCGCCTTGGGCGGGATTGAGAAGTTCAATCAGAGGAAGTCATATTGAGCGAGAACTTTTACCGCAAGAACCGGCGCCATTTCAATGTAGGTGCTGTGATTATAATCTGAGCAAGAATAGATATTGCTTGAATAGATTTTTATTTGACGCACGGAACCCTGTGATGACAGTGTTGACAGGGCTACAACTGCATGGTGACTATGGTGTGAAAACCAAAGGAAGAAATACCAAATAGGAAGAAGTGCCAGAAATTGACGAAAGATACAAAGATATGGGGTCGAGTGCTTCTTCTGGAGTTTACTCCCTGGCTAGCGCCACCACCGTGGCACCCCGAACTCTCTTTGCACATTATAGCAAAGGTAAATTGCAAGGCAGTATACATACGTATACTGCACACCACAAGCACGGTGTTGATGACGTCGTACAGAGTTACGGGGCCGCGACAAGACACATATTTTTCTATACCCACCATCAAGTGACAGCGGTGCAATTTCGGATGGATGCGAAAGAAAGCTATGTCCGCTTTAGAAGAGACCCCCTCTTAAACGGAATATTGCGCGCAGTTCGTAATTCCGCACCTTTGTTGCCAGCTTTATCATTAGTCGATGAAAACTTTTAAGCGTAACCTTGAAATAAAACGGAGATGAATACAACGAATACAGGACAAGCTTGTCCTGTGATTGGGTGTGCTCTTCTCTGTCTTGTCCTTGAGTGACACTTAAGAGTTTTCATTTACTATCACAATACCGACTGATATGTCGGTGCAAGTGCACAATTCAGTCACTCCATATATATCAATATGCTCATTAATATACCTAGCTGTGAGTTAGCTATGAAACTTTCTAATTGCTACTTATTTGGAATTGCCAGGCGACCAACGACTACATTTTCGAGGAATTCGGATAAATGACAATATTTATTTTATATTTACTTTTTATGTGTGCCACAGGTAATGCTTTTGATAACGTCAGTGCTAGAAACACGAAGTGTGTTGAAATTATATTGCATGCATCGAATGGAAAGCATGCCACGACGGTAATCATCAGGGCACCATTTGTCTTATGCAATATTGCAAAGCTAATGAATATACCTTGTTAATTCATTCTTTTCTTTTTACAATAGAGTATGTTTCGACGGTGCGCTATCCCCCCCCCCCCCCTCCCCGCAAAAAAAAAATGTGGTTGATCCCTCGTTCATTGGAATTGGTATAACACGAAAGTGAAACCTGTCTTCGGACATAAGCGGCAATCTGGCGAATCGAGGGGCGAGAGATGGGTTGAATACTTTGGACATGCGAACCGCCTGCATGTCACAACAGCGGCACCTCCACACTCCACAGGGATCCTCCACAGTTGCACACAAGCGGAAGCTCTCCAGCGACTCACATTTTTCCGGAGACGCTGCACTGAACGCGCCAGCGCCCTGCGTAAACCTGCCATAAACCAGGAGCGTTCGCACGCGGTGAAATCATAGAGAGAACTCGTTTTCCTTGTAATGAAACCTCGCAAGCGAAACTGAACTGTTTGTCAGCGGATCGTTTTGTGATGATTGATTATGATGGTACTCCCGTTAACGAAAGGACGCTAATTCCTGCAGCCCATGTAGGGAGCATGGCTAAGCGTCTGTTGGGGTAGTGGAAAGGGAGTGAAAGAGATAGAAAGGAGACTAAAGCCGTAGTGAAGGGCTCTCGAAATTTTGACCACTTGGGGTTCTTTGACGTGAACTGACATCGCACAGTACGCGGGCCTCAGGCATTTTCGCCTCCATCGAAAATGCGACCGCAGCGTCCGAGGTCGAACCCGCGTTTTTTGGGGTAGCAGCCAAGCACTGTAACCACTGCACCACCGCGGCGGACATTTTTTGAGGCACTTCGCTGTGCGAAATGCGCATCACTTGCCTGTAGGCGAGCGTCTTTGGGTTCCTGGAGTAGAGCGCGTCGCAACGCAATTGGCTATCATATATGCCGCACGAGATAAACTACGAAGCGCCCGTTGTTGAGGCAACGCGCCAGCACACCGAGAAGGACGCCGAAGCCTGGGCGGCGATAGAGGTATCGAGACTACTTAAGCGCTAACTGTCGGCGCGCATATTAACACGGCAGTTTACGACTTTGCTCCATGGTTCCTAGGTGGCGGTACCACCTCTGAGAACCAAGAGTGCAGTGAAATGGAGGCCGTGTTAATTTAGGAGCAATTTCGCTTGTTAAATATCTTTGCTGCAACCAGAGATAAATTAGATGCTAAATGCAAAACGGTGTATTAAAGTTTAAGGCTTGCTTTTTCCTCCGTTTTCCAAGTCGGACGGTGGTGGTGTGGTAGCGCTTCCAGCTCCAACCATCGCTCCCTGAATAGGGATGGGTTCGAATCCCAGCGAGCGCAACTTTTTCTATCTGAAATGCGGGGTTATTTTTCAGACATCTACTTCCGTTACGGAAGTGCGTCACTTGGTGGACCCCGGCATAAAACACTTTCGTGTTAAAAAACGCCATCCACAATACTACCCCTAGCATCTTGCCCATTTTACTGTCATTGGTTAGCGCATAACGGCACAATGAAGACATAGGCTATGGTCATTTTGGTAATGGTCACCTCCCTGCGTCAACCGACACGCAGCCCGCTTTTGCGCGGTAACTTTCGCTGTTGCTCGAGACCGATTCCGGAATCTGTCCGCTGGAGGAGCCCGCGGTTTGCTATACATAGACTGCAAGGGAGAGAAAATAGGCGCTTATTTCTGTGGCCCATACTGGGGACACGGCTAAGCGGCAGAGTAGTTTGCTCCCCTTAGAATGTATCGATGTCCTCCTCTCCCGCCGGTGAGGTGAACATCACGCCACCCACGTCTATGCCGTGCTAACGCTGGCGCGGCAAACGAGGGTCCCCTGTAACGTTCGTTAGGCGTGTTTGGAACACAGAGGGGACCAATCTATCTATCTCATTCTGTGGTACTGTTTTGCGCAATCTAAGAACAGAACTCTTCTCTTTTGTGTGTGGTACGAAGGAACTCGTTTCAGCAATTCGACGATCGCACCCTTCTCCCGCGCGTCGTGATGCGCGCATACAACTATCGAACCGATGCGTCGCCAGTGTTCAAATGGGATGGTGCTCGCTGAGTTTTCCTGTACGAATGATATTGCCGAGAAAAATCCCCGCCAACTAGAGGATAACAAATTAGCATTAAAAAAGTAGCTGCGGATACTGGCACCTAGTTTTAGCGGTAAAGTTTCAGTGCCGTGCCAATTCTCTATCCCCCTTCAAACGTTACTGACAAAGGTACCCCTTCAATATGGTGTTTTGGAACTGGACAGACTCGCCTGAGGGAGTTCAGGTTGGCGTTCGGATGAATCGCGGAGTCCTTTCGTCTCTGTGGCCAGGATGCTGCAGTCGGCTTGTCGTCGAAGCATTTGCGATTCGAACCCTCTCTTGGAAGACGCCATGGAAAGATCTGTTCTCCACTTGTGTAGCCGGCTTCGCCGTGGCGCTGATTGGGGTGCAATCAATCGTCCGAAAAGGCCACGTCGTATATCCTCATCCTTGTTCTTGTTCTTGTTCACCTGAAAATTTATGGCTCACTGTCCTCGTTCCTGCATAGCCAAGCTGCTCGGGCTGAACTCTCACGTGATCCCATTGTGTTCGTTTGTCAGAAAGGAGCCGCGATGCAGCTGAAAAGTTTCTCTTTATTATGCCGGGCACTAGATTCTCGCTGATTTTAAAAACTGAGACCTTTAACTGCGCGGTTAACTTGTGCTGCTTCAGTGAAAAGTGTCATTATCAACAGAGAAACGATGAATAGGGCTCCGAATTGTATAGGAACCGCCATCGACGCGCCAGCTGTGCATGGCCACGCATCTGCTTCGCGAGACCTAGGGACGACACCGCATAGCTACCGGCAGCCGTGCGTTCGACGTGACGGTATCGTGTCCCACGTGTGCTTAACCAAGTGTACGCCGATCCTGAAGGCTGTGCAGTCAGACTGTCACAGTCTGCCTAGCTTTGCATGACTCGGTGAGTCTACGTTAACCGTAGTTGAGCGTGGTTAAGTCAAGCTAAGCATGGTTAAGACTAATTAAGCTTAGTCAAGACTAGAAACAAGAAGCGAGGTGGTGAAAGGAAGTGAGGGTGTGACGAAGGGGAAGAAGGAGGGGGAAGGGTACAGCATATCAGAGCATATTATAGTGTAGTATAGCAACGGCGCCAGACAGGGAAGTGAGGGAAAAGACGCTGGGAGTGGTTGAAGCATAGCATAGAGACGTGCAGTGTAGAATAACAAGGGGCGGTATTGGAATTGAGGAGGAATAATGTGAAGATGAGCAGGAGGGGAGAGGGTAAAACATGACGTAGTGTTGTACAGTGCAGTATACCAAACGGCGGGAAAGGGAAGTGTGTGTGAGGAGGAGGGGAACGCAACCAGTTCTTCTGCAGCCTCAGTCTTCCCAACACCGGGGAGAAGCTGCCCAATATTTTTTTCCTGGGATCAGTATACGCGGCAGACATAAGGATTAAAGGAGTGTAGACGCCATCTTCTTCGATTATGTACTATCTTTCGTATCATGTAGGATATTGGAGCGCATTATAAAAACCGGCATGGAGGCGATTATGCTGCCATCAAGTTAATCTAACACCATATCCGTGGCGCAGTTCGCGATTTCAAAGATCCCGTCAGAACAACGGGAAACTTTTGAGTGGATACGTAGACGGGTAACAACACGCGGACTACCGAAGGGTTGACGATAGATACCCGATGTCTTCTATGATCCCCGCTCCATGCCAAGGCATCCTCAAGCACGTCGGCCTTATTTACGTGAATATTTCCAAAATTGCTGTTCTTGATCTCTGATGCAAGTTTTTGTAATTGGTTGTCGCAGTATGTCTCGAAAGGAGAACCGCACATCGCTTGCAGACTTTAGACATTTGAAAGACAATTGTGACATTGGAAAGAAAATAATATATGACTTACGCAGTCATTTGAAAGAAAATTATATATGACTTACGTGGATATATTGAAGCGTTGCCGAGAAACAGTTCCTGAATACGGTAGAGAATACATGGTAAGTATAAGGCTTACCCAGTGCCCTTATAGTTTCATGAGTTAGCACAAAACTTATGTGGATTGTTTTCCGGAGCCCTCCACCATATACGCAGTGCCGTATAATCATACCGTGCTTTTGATGTGTAATACCCCAACAACTATTCCTAACACGTGTTCATCGGTTGATGGCTGAAATGATCCGGTTTTGCACGTAACAAACAAAGCAGCCGTGCCCGGCGTCGGTGATTTCTGGCCTGACGTTTGCCGGGCAGTTTTTGCCATTAAAGTGTTCCTCCCTTTGGCGCCGACTAGCTGAATATATTGGGGCTTACTCTGCAGTGTTACGAGTAAGGTAGCAGAGTTGCTCACTCTGTACGCAGGACACGGGCGAAGGCATCATGTTGCTGTATACGCCATATATCAACTAAAAGTTAAGCATATCAGGTCTTCGCCAATCCCCCGAAGTGGGTATGCGCCATATTTGAAGGATCATCATCATCATCATCATCATCATCATCATCACCACCATCACCATCATCATCATCATCATCATCATCAGACTCGGGCCTGCCATTAGTGTTGGTTGGCAACTTGGCAACTACCTCTGTACACATTGTAAATACACGTATCCCCGTAAAAATATTACTGTTCAAGTTGCTCTCCAGTGAGCCCCATCAACAAGAAAACGCATTGCACTGAGGAGGGAATATTCTAGTTCCGTGTCAACAAGCTGTTTTGAGAACCGAAAAATAATTTTGAAACTACTGAGTAATTTTGTTGAAATTACGTAACAACTGCTGAGAAGGGGAGTATTGTTACAATTGACGTGGAAAGCAAATGCGAGAAACGTCACAACACCCTCCCTTAATTCAACGCAGGATCTCCTTGAAACACCTCTACAATCCTCCCTTCAGGAGTCCAAAGGCATCAAATTGCGGGTCCAGCAAGATGTCCGACAGCACCGCCAACGGACCGCATTTCCGACCCTTTTAGTTGTGGAGCTGTGCAAACAAGTGACGGAAAGTGCATATGTGCACCAGATGTGATTTCCCACACCGTTGGTTAATGCTGGCAAAGTATTATAATCGTCACTGCTTCGTATTTTAACACCTTGATGAAGGATGTCGTTTCAGAAACTTAATTGTTAATTTTAATAAATGTTTAATTAACCATCAGATCTGGCACAGTTATGTTCAACAATGTTTACTTGTCACTCTGCCTAAATAATTATGACATGCTTTTGCCGACAGTGGACGCCTGCAAGCAGCCTTACTCATCTGTAGTCGCAGCTAGTGCTGATATTTTTTTTTAAAATGTGGCACGGGTTGTCCGAAGTCCTCTTTGGAAATTTATTGAAAGCTGATCCACTCTTGTAGCAGCCTGACACAAGTAAATTAACCATTTCCTTATGCCGGTAATATAAACCATTTCCCGTTATGCGCTTATCTATTAAGGTGGAATGAAGAAGCTCCTGGCGCTAGCATAATTATGGAGTTTTTATATTGCAAAAGTGCAAGGAGAAATGAAATCAATAACATATGCTCAAATTTCGGCAATGTCACCAGTTCGGCTTTTTATGTTACAGATGTCACCTGAATTCTCTACGACTTGAATTCGGCATAAAATTTATTGGAAACTATGCACAGTCAATGTAAATCTGTTCATTGAGGTGAATTAATCCAACGTTGTAGGTTACTAATAAGAAATAAATAGAAAAAGTTATAACCAACGTATCACTAAGCACGTGAATGTACGTACTGATGAAGAGACTGTTGGAAACAATGAAGAACAAGGAATGTAGCTAGATCAAAAGTTTTGAGAAGTTCAGTTGCCTTAGTCAGAGCACTTACAAAGACAATTAGACTTGCCGAAACGTTCGCTCCAGTGATATTATCTGTTCATCGTTTTTCACGGTCCCTTCATCAGTTCAGGGCCTCCACGCTTCGCATGAGCATCAGTTCTAGTTAGAATTGTAATACATGAGTTGACCCAAGATATGTGGATTCACGGCGCACAGTATGTGGTATAGAAATAATTATGCACAAGTGGTGTATGGATTGCCTTGGATATAAGTATGCACCAGCTCTAGGTAACCCCTTTTCATATTGTCGAATGGGGATAAACCAAAGCTTAAGCTAAAGCTGCTGAAGCAAACTGTAGAAAATGAAATTACTGAGCTCATTGTATCTAATTTAAGAGACAATCTTTTAAAGCAAAGTTTTCTTTTTTCGCCTGAACACCCGAAATTAGCACTTCTGTTACCTGATACTGGGTCGGTCGTTATCTTTGGGTGTGTATTTCCTTCATCCTCCCAAAACATGGTATAGAGCGCCCTTCACACAGTCCTTCCGGTATGCATACAAATCTGCCTTATCTAGCATGATTGTCCTGAGATATACGGTTCAGACTAGCACAGACGGACCATGGAGTAGGCTAAAACATTTAAATGAGCTCCAACACGATCAATCCACTCTTACGTCGTTTGATGGCAATGTTTCGCTTTGATGATTCTGCATGTTTTGTATTTATGATTGTGGAATGGCTTCAAAACAGGGACAAAATAAAAGACCAGGCCAGGACAGAGGCCTCGTCTTGCTTCTTTTGCTCATGTGTAGTTCCGCCATCCAAGTACCTTTCCAGAGCTAGGCTGCCTGCTATGGCCCATGGCTTCCTACCCAAAAGAGATCATCAAGGAGAGTGCAACCAAATCTTTTGTCCGTTTACTTAACGTTTACATATTGACTCGTACATTCCTGTGCCCTCACACCATTGTCAACGCAAAGCAATAGTCATTACTTCATTGTCACACCGACCGCCCACACCTTGTAAACATCGATTCGAGCTTAGTTCTTCAATTGTGTTTCTCGGGAGATTGTTCTCTTGTATATGATGTCCACAACAGTACACGAAGTTTGTACCATTCTTTTTCGTGAAACTTAGTGATTAACACGCGTGAAATCCGCGTCTACGAGCTTCTCGCGCTCCGACATGCGTACTCTACGCGAGGCGACGAAAGGTTGCCGATGGTTGAATAACGATGTAATGAAGAGGATGGTAAGACCAAAGCGAAGTTGTAAGAAGAAAATGAGGTGTGAACGCGGTAAGCACGTGTATATGAGCAACAGAACGTATCGCGCGAAAAATATTTCGTTAGTTACGCTAAAGTTGGCGGTTTGACGCTGCAGCTTTAACAAAAATCCGATGAGAACTGCGCTCCAATCCCGTGCCAACCTAAATATTATATCCATAAAATGTGATGGTCCGATACTAAGTATCAAGTCAAAATTATTAGCTGTCTATGTCTGCAGCGACCTAGGAGATCACCTTAGGAACGAAACGAACCCTGTGAAGAACCGCCGCACAGTATATCGCCTAATAACGTTAATCATATTGATGCATGAAAATTCAGACAGAATTCCTGCCATCGTATTCTTGGTCCATCCGAGCCAGTGCACAGGCGTCATTAAAAAGGCATAAGCTTCGCGATGATCATCGTCATCATTGCTGCATATACAGAATTTAAAAGATTTTGCAGTAGTATAAGCGGGAGCTTCTAGATTAGTTTTTGCTGCATCACATGGTGGTTCTCAGTATATCGGCAAATGTAGTTGTTCCCTAGAACATGGCTCGTGCGTCTGCTCGAGGTGTGCTCAACAGATAATCACTCACAGATATCTTGCAGAGGCCTGTCACTCAAGCATTGAATAAAAAGTTCGTATATTAACCTGCACTCCGCCGCCAGCATGCTCCTTGCATGCTGGCGGCGGACTGAATTCGTGCATAGGAGCGGGCTGGATAGCATTTAATAAGGCTTCTTTGGCCGATTAAGTTTTTGGCACACCGTTTTCTCCCTGATCTTTAAGCCTTCTTTATTTTCCTCTCTACAAGCCTGCAGGTAGCA
The DNA here is from genome assembly GCA_013339685.2 of Hyalomma asiaticum. Classification (NCBI taxonomy): domain Eukaryota; kingdom Metazoa; phylum Arthropoda; class Arachnida; order Ixodida; family Ixodidae; genus Hyalomma; species Hyalomma asiaticum. Next base: position 215,226 of record JABSTT010001861.1, read on the forward strand.
TCTCCAACACAAGCATGCCATGCCATCGCAATAACTTGGTCGTTTCGCGTTTCTTATACCACTTTAAAAGGCATCCGTCCTCACGCCTTCCTTCCCTTCAGATTGTTTTTAGAACACCACACCAGCAACTTCATCTCCGCGCACTGTCTCTGAAAAATTGGCTCAACATAAGATACTGAACGTGCGATTTTAGGGGCGAAACTCCTTAAGGCGTAGGCTTGTCTGCCGTAGTCTTCCGTCGTAGCCACTTCGTCTTCATCGAACGCTGGCAGGCGCTCTTGTGTCACGAGTTCACGCCGGTTCCTCTTCGTCTACTCCGGCATCACTCAGTTTCGGTTTCGTTTCGTATTACATCACAATACCCCCAGTTTTAAGTAGTTGTTCACCACTTCTCTGGAAGGTAAAAGATGCGAAACGAATACCACAGTGTTCTAGAGAACTCAGTTGTCTGTCCATACAGCACGAAGCATGGCTAAGTTAATCCGGAACTCGGCACGACTTACGATGAACATCCGGAGCTTCGCCCACTCATCATCATTCACTCCGTGGATATGCGTGGATTTTTTCTATGCAAAGCGAGCAATGCGTGTCAGCGATTGAATTACGCCACACTTAAGGTAGTCACGTTAAAGGACCTCAGGTGATCGAAAGTTCTAGGGCCCTCCCCTACGAAAACTTTCAATCATACCGTGGTTTTGTTACGTAAAACCCCATAAACCAACCAACCACAACCAATGTGACAGTATCAGGCAACTGCACAATCAAGAGGACGAAAAAGTACGATAAGCGCGTGCACATACAGAGTTACCCACAACGCGATTACCTACAAGAGGCACTATGGGATTCTCAAAACGAAAAGCAACGACGTATCACACGAAACGTGTAAAGTGGCGATGTCAAAGACTTCCCGTTGGAAACGCTGGAAGCAGTCAATGTATGCTTACTATTAAGTCAACCTCTGCGTTTTTACGAATAAACTTCATCGATCTACTGTCCGTTGCGAGATTTTTAAAAATATTTATTGCGTTTTTAGACGAGATACTTACTACTCAAGCTATGGAGTAAGTTCGGAAAATATGTAATGTGATAACGTTAAGTATGCTGATCCAGGAAACTAGCACCGAGAGTTTGTTACCCTAGGCAAATAATTACAGGTAAAAACCATATATCATCACCATCACCAAACAATTTCAAGTGTTCTATTTTGTCGGCTTCAGCAGCGCCTTTCTCGCAAAGGAAGACGAAGAAGATGACGTGCGATCTCAGCTCAAGCCGCCCAGCCACGCAGCAGCCCGAGACCTGACGTGGCATCGCCGTTCGTGTTCTAGAATCGGAAGCATTGCGAACCACATCGAAGCGGCTTCCCTGTATTCAACACGGCCTGTCGTACCGCCATTGAGGAGACAGTTGCCACCGCTCTTTCTTCGAAACAAGGTCGGCTGCACTACGGCGAGGCGAGAGGTGGAAGAGGCCAGACACCCGGTTGAAGGAAAACTTCGGCTGGCCAAGATGAGCTCCACCGGTCACACCGATGCCATCGGCTTCCTTTCCTTGCGTAAGTGACGTTTTTTGCGGAAAGGAAAAAGAGAACACCGCCGACTATTTACCTACTAAGTTCTGTGCTAGGGGTCTAGAGGCTCTGCATATTCCTTAATATTTCTAAGCTCACAAATTCACCGTGTATAGGCTCGCAGGTTCGGCTCGCAGGTTTGGCACAGTGACATTTCTTAACGAAATCAGTTTGGTATTCGGTGGCTTTCTTGAATTCGTTGTGCTTGGCTGTTTCCACAGTTTATGCTGGTGCTGCAATATTAGGGCAGCTGAAACCGCGCAGTGGCACTGAGACTCTACAGTGCATATACCCCTTACAATGTTCGTCTCTCTTTCAGAGGCACCATATACTACTTCTTTTTTCATGGCGGCTCATTTATATCGAAATCGCGCCTACTTAACATTCAGCTATTATCATAAACTACAATAAATATGTTATGGTCAGCCACCGTGCAAAAACACAATTACTGCTCGATGATAGATTTATTCAGATAAACAAGCGGGAATGTGTGCCTCAAGTTACCTTGAGCAGCGTTAAATTTGTTCACAAAAGCTGTTCTGCCTAATCATTGAGAGAAGTGCGCCGATTTGCATGTTTACAGTTCTTTTTGGTATTATCGTTTAAGCTGAGCGTCAGGCCTTGGATCATTCAAGGCAATGTCGGCCTTCACGGCACCTGGTACTTGAATGTGGAAATATGCTCCACGAATTCCAGGTCAGCGCTGCCGTCTGTTCCCGCCGCTGCTACCGCTTCTCCAGGAGCCATTTCGATGTGAACGCCTCCCGCAACAGACCACTCCAAAGCAAGTGAGTATTATCCTTAGAATTTTCCGAAAACAGCATCGACAAAATAGTAATGCTTCGCAATGCATGTTATATTTAAGCTGAGCGCATTCCTATGTTTCTGATTACTGTGCACGCATTTCCTTTTGAACTACAGTAGAATCTCGTTGAAACAATCTCCACAGGAGTGGGAAAGCAAACTTTATCGTGCCAAAATCATGACAATCGCATGAAAATATGTCCCTATGAGGGTGTTGGTTGGAGGAAAAAATTTTCAGGGAGGACCAGCGGTTTATTCTAGACATGGCTTAAGCCCATAACGCATACATTACCGTATCAATCTATTCCTGCAGGGCCGTGGGCATGGCTCAGTCAGCTCGGCTTCCGAAATTGGCACTGGCAACACCAAGCAAATCCCAGGCCATCGCGGGAAAGTTTCGGCACAGCCGAAGCACTTCTTCGGCACTTCATCGCGGCCCCTGCCAGCCAGTTCAGCTCGGAATAGTACAATGGGGTCCGGAAAAGAGCGCCATCGACTGGTGAGCAGCATATCACTCCATTTTGAAGAAAACTCTCGGGACGCTTGTTAACTGATAAAAGCTTTTCAGGGGCAGGTTTTTTTTTTTTCTGCTTAACGCCTTGCTTCCGAAAAACTTTATTTTCTGGATAAATGTGTACGAAACCGAAAGCTGAGCGAGTAGGTGAGAGTTCATTATGCGAAGACAAGGCATGATAACACGGACAGAATAGAAGAAGAATGGACAGGACTAAACGATATGAAGGGAACGAGAGGGCTAAGGCGAAAATGGAAGAAGACAAACTTGTGTGCTCCTCTTTAGAATGGTAGCGCCACGTATCAAAGAGACCGAGTCTTTCAATCCTATTCAGCTGCATATTTGTCTGTGTGCCTTTACAGTTTACAGCACTACCTTTTTAAACTCAATAGAACCTCGTTACAACATGAACGGGAGGTTAGAGCTAATCGTTCGAAAATCTTGTCGGCCGCGTGAAATATATGCCCTGAGGGATTGTCGGATTATCAAAAAACCTTATGAAGTCATATTTCATTTATTTTTTTTTCCAGAATACTGTTAACGCACCGGGATGGTTATTACGGAGCGGAAAAACAAAAAAACATAATACAAGCAAGGTAATGAAACGGCAATACAAGAAGCGTACAGAAGAATATAACGCACTCAAGAGTAATGTCTTCATCACGCGCAAGTGTCGCGATCATAGTCATCACTAATGTATGCAACATACAAGCATAGGAATACATTACCTGCAAAAACAGGAAAATGGAAGAAGATAGAATAAAATGTTAGACTGTGAATGCTTTTACCCGTACGCAAGCAGTTTAGCTTATAAAAAATGGGAGCGCCGCCATGAGATTTTCAATACTTTCTAGGAATTTCTGAAGTGTTGTCTGTGCTACAGTAATTGAATCAAGTGCATTCCATTGTCTTTTACGCGAGGAAAAAATGAAAACGGAAGGTACTGTTATTGCAGAAGTATTCTTTGCACATTAGGTTGTGTTTTTGGCGCACTTTCCCATTTTCCTTTATAACAGTGAAGGCTGAAGCATTAGTTTTAAAGTGGCCGTTCAACAACTGGTAAAAAACTTCGACCGATGTATTTTTGCTCTGTCGCGGAGTGTAGATTGCTCTGCTCGATGCAGAAGCTCGGAAGGGGAATCCGTTAAACGCTTCGTACCTGTAGTTGCGTGACATAGCGTCGGCTTTAGCCGTATTAATCGGATTATTTTTACGCAGTTTATTATTATTATTATTATTATTATTATTATTATTATTATTATTATTATTATTATTATTATTATTATTATTATTATTATTATTATTATTATTATTATTATTACAGCAGTAACATATTCCTGCATACCTGTGAACTAAGCGCAGTAAGCTCGCCATGCGAAAGCGGCAGTACTAACACCAAGCAAAGCCCAGGCCATTACGGCAATGTTTCGTGCCAGCCGAAGAATTTCCTCGGCAATTCACCGCGGCCGCTCCCTGCCAGTTAACGTCGCTGTCGTAAAATGGAGTCCAAAAATGACTGTCTATGCCTGGTGAGCGGCATATAATCGCATTTCGAAGAAAAGAAAACACTTCGGAAGGCTTTGATAGTAGAATGGAATTCTCGGAGGGCACCTGAATTAATGAAAAAGCTTCCCGGCTTCGGCATCTTTCTCTGTGAGGGGGACGTACTGCTTCAGAAATACTTTATTTTTCTGGATGAATGTGTATAATACCGAAAGATGAACTAGTTGGTCAGTGTTCATTCAGAAAACGCAAGGCGTGAAGCACGGACACAATAGAAGAGTGCATAATATTAACACGATATCAACTGAACGAGAGGACTGAGGCGAAAAAGAAAGAAGACACTAAACTTGTGTGATAATCCTAAGAACACTATGCCACATGTCACACATGTGCATTCGCCGGTCTACGTGAGAGGCAACGGTTAAGTAAATCTATCTGTTCTCCATGTAGGCTGATCCAAGGCTGTCTCGAGCACGTCCTTGCACTACTATTGATCTGCCAAGCCGCGACCAGCAAGCGCGTTTCATGAATATTATATCTGCATAGGATCGCGCTCTCATCGACTTGACCGTGCATTGCAAATCCCGGCAATGCAACAAAATACAAGAAGGCGCTCCATGCGTAACAAAACTTATATTCAGTTAATCTCTGATTAATACAACCTCTCTTTGTCCAACGAAGAACTAAAGCCTTCTATACTTCCACAACGACGTGCAGATCTCAGAATATAATCTTCTAATGTAATGGAAGCAAACTCGCTCACCTGAGAACTGTTTTTTTTTCTCACGAAGACCTACACGCAAGAAATCCTTGTGCGTGCAAATGTTTCGCAGAAAGCGTCCTCGCAAGTTTGCATAGTTGAGAAACTACAGAACTACCTAATGTCTCTAAGTTTTTCAGACCCTTTTCTTGTGCGTAATTCCCAGGTCAGTTGCGGCGTCTGTGGCAATCACCTAACCCGCTTCTGGCAGGCTGTAAACAAAATTTCAAGCTCGCTTTATAGAAAAACTCGGGAACGGCATTCTTAAATACATCAGATCGTTTTCAATAGTCTGGTTTATTTAAAATGTGTCGTGAGAATCTTCATATGCATAAAAAATTAAGTCAACAGTGCGTTTTATATTTAGTTGTACAAGCTTAATTGAAGCGCTTCGTAAATGGTCGGGAACATATTGATTGAAGAATGTGCCGTGAATCCGCCTGTAATTCTTTTTTTATGCAAGCTGGCTTCCCAGCTTTGAAGCATTCTAGGCAACATCTGTCTTCGCGACAGCTGGCACGTCAAAGTAGATATGGAGCACGAACGGGAGATATCCACTACTGACATCATCTATCCGCGTCTGTTAACTCTCAAAAGAGTCAGTTTGAATCGGACGCTTCTCAGACTAAGTCACTGCTGGATGGGGCAAGAGTGTTGAATAATTGTTCAATTATCAGTTGGACAATGGAACAGTGCTGGAAAACACAGGGTGAAACATTCCTGAACGTAATTGATCGTCTCTTCTTTAGTTGTACATTATTTCCATTACCGCTAGCATAAGGGTGTGCTGCGCACTCTTCCGAATTTCTGTGCTAATGCATTGTGTGTGTTAAATGCGAAAGCCCTCGCCATATTCTAACAAGCGGATGACTAAGCCGGCGAACAGTCAATGGTACCCTGTCGTGCCGTACTTACTCGTGGGATGTCACCACTAGCTAATAATCTCGGCGTATGCGCATCATGAGAAGCTGGGTTGGTTCTGCTTCAGTTTAACTAGAAGGGAATTGGTAAAAATATTTTGTAACGCCCAGGTAACAACTACAATTTGCGGCACATGGCCCATCAATGTCGAAAAGGCGCTCCAATTCCGGTTGTGCACTACCGATATCCTTCTGTTGCCGTCGCTGCTGATGCTTCTCCTTCTCGACGAGCCAATGACACATCAACGCCGCTTGCGAGGCGGCAAGGACGACAAGGTAAAGATTTCTATGAATGTTTTTGAACAATTACGGTGACAAATCAAGAAAGCACCACTATGCACGCTGTAATTTAGGTGTACGTAACTGGGCTTCGTCTATTAATTTGAACAGCATATGATCCACCGCTTCTCTCTAGTTTTAATAGTTTGTTTCCAAATGCCACTACTTATTTTCCCGCATACTCACCACCCCACTTCTGGACATCCAGGGCAACGTAAAGGACCGCGGCACAAGCAGCGGCAACGTCAAAGGACTGCAAGAAGGGGAGTTGTGCACTCCCAACATCACGTTCCCGCCGGTGCTTCAGGTGCATCAGGAGCTTGTACGATGTGGTTGCTGCCGACGAGCACCACCTGTCCATAAGGTGACAATTGGTATTCAATCTAATTTAAATGAACAGCACCGTAAATTCACACAGAACGGTGAACTAATTTATAAACAATGCAGGGATTTTTTTCAAGTGGCCTGATGAGTCTCTCCTCCTCGTCGCTGCTGACGGCGTCTGCGGATCCTAAGAGGCCTCGCTGTCCGTTGATGATGGGATTTTCATACAATGCCCTCAAATGCGAAGCGGAGGAAGACTGCGACCAACATTGCGCGGTCCCAGCAGCTCCAGTATCGCTAGCCTCCGAGGAAATTTGGACAGGGTATTTGTCTTAGTTATGGATTACATGTCCCGAATAATTTATTGAATCTCCTTTATCAAAAATATTCGTTAGATTTATTAAAAGCTTTGTAAAGCGTCCTATTTGTGTTATTATTTGAAACAGTGTTCACTTAGCGCTATTTCCTAATAAGAATCATGCGTATTTAAACATCCTGCCGCACATACTTCTTTAGTGAACTCAATTCTTTGTAGTGCCTTCGAAACTTTGATTTGTTGCTGCAGAACAGACTTAAATGGAAACATTGTGGACATTCCTCAATACGTACTGTATTTTATCCTTTAGCGGTGCTCCTTAGGGCTAGATCACTTTAACAGCATTTTCGTTAAGTGCAACGAGCCGTCATATTTTTCATTTACGTTTCCTTTTCATGCAATTATGCATTACGGTGTCATAGACAAAACGTCACCGGTTTCGTCATAGTGTACTTGATTATACTCACACGGCTATACACCGCAGGGGAATATTTTCTTGGTGCGTGAATATGTTAAATCAAATAGAGCTATGCCTCTTCCGATATACTTGCCGGGGTCTTAGAAAGATTTGGCAAGAATGGAGATACTGGAATTAGAGTGTTTTTGTATTCTAATGAGTAGTGTAACGAATCAATTTGGTGGACTGCTAGCTTAGTAAGGTAATGACTTATTTCATGCGAATATTTTCAAGAAAACTATTGAATAGTTTCCAGAATACAAGTTCTCTTTTTGAAGCGCCTTGTGTATTCGGACTGCAAGATTCCGTCCACAGAGTATCTACATCAAGCAACATGAACAGAAAAAGTTCTAGCTGTGTCTGCGCTACAATGAGGCTTGAATGCAAACGTCAGACCAAAAGTCTCCTACGCTGAGGACAATCTTCCTTTTTCTTTTGTGTTAACAAGACCAGGGATTTATTCAGCCACCAATTGATGAAAGAACCTTTCGTAGGAGTGATTGCTGGGGATTTACGCGAAAAAAACCAGGATATGAATTGCGCGAAAAATCCCGACAAAAGTCGCGCCGTACTGCAGGGCTCCAGAAATCCAAACACAAGTTGTCTATTACCTCGTGACGTTGAAGACAGGGGCCTGCACAAAGAGAGGGTGGGGGGATGGTGGATGGAATGATAAGGATTAACCCCCTCTTACGAGGCACACTGCGCAAGCTTATAAAGGAGTGCGGAAGCTAAAGCAGTGCGTATACAAGCTTAGACTTTTCGCGCTTACGCTGTGACGAATTTTGAATAAGAACCGATCGGTTAAAGGTAAGTAAAGTGATGTGAAGTCAACAAACGAAGTTTGGTTACCGTTTCCGGGCTTATTGCGACAACCGTCCACAAAACCTCACATCGGAGACCGAGCACCGTAATGTTGGAAAGTTTTACGCCAACAAGGGCGATGTCCTAAAGAAGGCCTTGGCAATGATCGGCGATCAGACTACACATCGTGCATGTGTTGTCACATCTTGAGTACTGCACAATATGTTACTCATCTGCGTCACCATTACCAACTTTCCGGCCCCGTAGGCGGTATCTTTGAAATTGTAAACGGTGCCATATAATTCGTGTATTAAATTTATAATGACATGATACCGCACATACCGCTCCAATACAGGGGCCCCACTATGCGGCGTTCTACAAAAGACAATATACTCATCACAGAATATTATGGCGCCTACACTCCATCAAGTGTCAGGTCTGCTGCATATATTCGTTCATGGAAATCAACAAAACCATTTTACCTAACGTAATCAATACAAGCTTTTCATCTGTGTCGCAGCGCCTTTCTGACAAACGAAGACGTAGAAGATGACGTGTTATCTCTGCACGAGCCGCTCGGTCACTCAAGCCTTGCTGCACCGAAATTCTTTACTGATTGAAATCAATTTCATCATTGTGTTAATATATCCTAATGGCTTATTTCATTATCCTATGTAACACTATTAGATTTAATATTATTTTGTTTCTTATTAAATTTGTGTGTATTCTAATTCACATTAAAGAACAAATAAACCTTTCCCGTATCATCAATTTCTAAATTAATCCACATACGCCTTCGCTAATCCCCCTTAGCGGGTCGATTCCAAATTTTATTGATCTTGATCATCATCATTATGCGACGTGGCCTTTTCGGACGTGACATTGCATCTCAGGCAGCGCCACAGCGATCCCGGCGATACAGTTGGACAACGCATCTTTCCATACAGTTTTCGAGGAAAGGGTTCGCAGAGCGATTGCTTCGACAACAAGCGGACAGCAGCATGTTGGGTCTAGAGGGGAAAGAACTGGGCGACTCAGCCGCACGGAAATATGAACTAGGCCAGGTGAGCCTGTCCGCTTCCAGAACACGATATTGAAACGACACCGTTGTCAGTAATGTTTGACTGGGGACAGAGAATTTGCATATCACTGATACTTGACCGCTAAAGTTGGATGGAAATATCCGGATCTGATGTGTCTCCAATCACTTTTTTTTTAAGAACTTAATGCAATTAAATTACTTTTGATCGTAATGGGTAAAAACATTTAGCTGGGGCGGGCGTCAGGGTGTCTAAGGAAACTGAAAATATAATTACGTGACTAATTAGCTCTCCCTCCCTCTCTCTCTCTCTCTCTCTCTCTCTATATATATATATATATATATATATATATATATGTGTGTGTGTGTGTGTGTGTGTGTGTGTGTGTAAGGTAATGAAACTACAAACATTGAAGCCTAGGAAAGTTACTCCAATTCATAATTATTATATTGTAATTTTGGGGTAAGCAGACAGGAATTACAGTGGACGAAAAGACAAACCTGCCTTCGGTGGGAGCCGAACCCAAGACCTTCGGATATCGCTTCCGTTGCTCTACCGCTGAGCTACGAAAGCGGACGTCCCTCCGTCCACTTTATTGGGTATTTATGTGTTAGAGTCCTGGGAGTGTTAGACAGCGTCACTCGTAGCCATGACGGCGAGTGTAGCACACTCTCACTGCCTTGAGGCGCCACGCAGAACGTGATCTTATGTCGAGGTGGCTGCTGTCCAATAAACCGTCACATGCTACCCAAGGCACCAAGTCTGCCGCAACGAGGCCCAAGCTATGAAATAACGGAAGGAAAGCGGGTCAAGGGCGCGCTTTATTTGTTAGAAACCAATAGGCTTCCTAGGCTTCAATGTTTGTTGTTTCATTAACTTGTTTCTTACAAATAAAGCCATGCCTTGACCCCCTTCCTTTCGTTATATATATATATATATATATATATATATATATATATATATATATATATATATATATATATATATATATATATATATATATATATATATATATATATATATATATATATATATATATATATCGGTGGTTATTGTCAAACGGCGAGTTTCTAGCCGCTAAGATGAAGATGCCATACCAACTTTAAAACATACAAATCGTTTGTCTACAGCCTTGCAGCGCGAGAGAGCCGGTGATTTCTTCCGCAACAAAGCGATACTGAGCGCATGAAGAGCGCCGCAAGTCACGCGATGATGAAGCCTCTACTACTCACGTGTATCGAGGTTGCGGCGGCCAATAGGATTTCCTGAAACACGCCAGTGGCACCAAGAGTGACGCAAGCGCTTATGGGAAATGTGTGCACGTGGCCGCTGCAACTGAGAGGGGCCCACAGGGGTGTCGAGCTTTAGCTTTGATTGTGCGATATGGCGATACTTCACCGCGCGGGCAAATTTATTGCGCGGGACATATTACTGCATAACTTAATCATGAACGTTTTTTGTCTGTATATAGCTGCGATTGTTGCTGTGCTATTTCTATATTTCTAGCAGATCCGCGCGCTACGACTGGGCGAGCAGAGTGGTTCCCAAGCGTTATTGTCATTCGCGGATTCGCTTGTAAGCGATGTCCACCGACACAGCCAACGACCTCAAGCTTAGCTGCTGGCATTAAAGTGAGCGCGAGATAGTACAGTCGGAATTTCGTAAAATCAGATAATTTGGTCGCGTGTTGTCTCACGAGTGGCTGTGCCTTAGATACGTTTTAGATACCTTAGATAGAGACCATATGCCTTGACAGTATCACCACCTGGTAACATGAATTCACTGTTACGTCCGACGGAAATATGTGCATCGACCGAACTGGGGCGAGCACTGTGCTGCACGTGGTCGACTGCATGAAAAGGTCTATTCTCTCTGGTCAGCTTACGTGGAATTCGGAAATTAAGACAGTTGAGCAGTACAGGGGAGGATATCATACCATGCACAAGCTTGAAAAGAAATAACAGATCAGCGCGTTTTCTCCGGCAGTGTAGTGATGGCAGTGACAGTGATCCAACAGTGCCAATGCAAGAATCAGGGCCATTTCTAGCGAACCTATGGTTATAGATGTTCAGGAATTTTTTCTGGACTCCTTCAATGGCGTTGCTGCTGGAATTGAAAACTTCGAATTTGATGGCACGCACTACGCCCAGATTAACGGCACTTCAATGGGAACACGGATTGGTCCTTACTACGCGAAAATATTTACGGGCTTACTTGAAGACCAGTTTCTCGCTAACTACCCACTAAAGCCTTTTTGCTATAAAAGGTTCATCGATGACATCTTTCTGATTTGGCACCATAGGGAACTCGAACTCCTAGCATTCATATCCAGTTTTAACACCGCACATCAGTCCATATCATTTTCAGCACTCCTATTCTCCAACCACCATCAATTTCCTAGACGTGACAGTGTCGGTAAAGAACGGCAAGCTTAACGGCAATCTTTTCCGCAAACCAAGTGACATGCCTCAATATTTACATTTCGAGAGCAGCCATCTTAAGCACTGGAAGACCAGTATCCCATACAGGGAAGCTTTTCGTTTTAAACGAATTTGCTCGGACAGCCGCGATTTTGACCGCAACTGTGCTGACCTCCGCGACGCCTTGATCAAGCAGAAATACCCAGCGAACCTTATCGATGATGCACTTGCACGCGCAAGTATTCTTGACCGCCAGACGCTCCTCCGGAAGAAAAAGGAGCCAGCTTGCCAATCACAGATAAACTTAATACTAACGCATTCAGCATCACTCCCAAACGTCGCGGGAATTTTGAAAAAGCACCATACCATTCTCATGCAAAGCGACCGACTTAAGAACATTTTTCACCAAGCCCCACGTGTTGTTTACCGCCGTGGCAGAAACCTCAGCAACGTACTAACCTCATCCAAAGCTAGCTCTGCTGTGCATCTTGGATGCCGCCCATGCGACATGCCGCGATGCAAAGTATGCGCTCTAATGACAACATCCGTAATTGCTACCAGCACTGCATCGAACTTCAGTTTAAAAATCAGAGGCAACTACACGTGTGATACCAGCAACGCTATTTACATGCTGGAATGCGCAGTCTGTAAAATTCAGTATATTGGTCAAACTGAGACACCGGTCCGATATCGATTTAGTAACCACAAAGCCCACTGCAAGACACTTCCCAACCTTCCGGTATCCAAGCACGTAAATACGACAAATCACCCTTTCGAAAATATGAGCATAACTGTACTAAAATCCCGTTTCAGGACCCACCACGTACGCGAAATTCGCGAATCATTCCTCATCTACAAGTTCAACACTGTTTGAGCCGGTCTAAATGAAAACGTCGGAAAACTAACCTGCCTCTCTTAACAGCACCACTTCATATCACACATTATCTATCTCTCCAGTCTCTTGCGCTGTCTAGTTATTCGCCCACATTGTGCTGAATTGTTTTTATGTATCGCTGTGTATTTCTTATATTTGAATGTTGATGTGCTTTTTCTGATACGCGAGCAGGCAAGAAAAGCCCGAAGCTACCATCCAAACTGATGCATTTATGCGGTACCACGTGCTGTTTTGGTGACGCATCATAGATATGCAAACACAGCCGTGACTGAACACATATGTGCGCATATAGAGTCACTCCTTGTCCTGCACCTACTCACTCTGACGAAGAGCAGACCCTGGTCGAAACGTCAAATAAAGTTACTTTTTTGCCGTGAGTCGACCGCTCTGCCTGAACTTCAATTTCCGCATATATATATATATATATATATATATATATATATATATATATATATATATATATATATATATATATATATATATATATTCTTCAAGGAAATTCGCTACTGACGTTTGCCAGGTCACACCTTCGGTTAAAATAACCCGAAACGGGCATTCAATTTTGTAAGTTTTGGCGGAGAAGAACATCTCGAGACTCACCTTTTTGCAATTCTCTATCTCCTTTGAAAGCTTTTGAAATTCTAAGGCCCCCGCAAGAATTTTCGCACGCTTCTTAAGCTTAACCAGACACGTCGCTTCATCCTGGTTAAAAACAGATTGCACGGCATGAACAGCCTTCGCGTTAAACATTGAAGGAGAAAGAACAGCGAAGCCACCTTCTGTGTGAGCCGGAAGCAGCGACAAAGAATGTGCCTTTAGGTACGCAACAGTGGTTTTAGTATTGACGACTTTGCTCGAAGGCTTACATCTCGAAAGCACCTTCACGCCTTCAACAACACATCTATCACATTCAGAATCAGGAGCCCGACGAGCGACTTTCCTGACCAGAGTGAGGAGCTCGTGTGGCGTCTTCGAAGGTGCCACCGCATACTTGGGTCCGAGGCTTAAGATGCGCTCAACGTTGCCAGGAAGAATAGCGTCACCGAGAATATGCACTTGGTTACTAGTGGCTGCAGACTTCCCTGGTGTTTTGGCGCGCAGGTAACTGAGCGACTGATGCCAGATGAACTCGACGTTCCTGTCTACGAGGCTCGAGAGTTCACGACACTCCTATTTTGTAGCCGCTGTACTTTCCTTGCCTAGGATGTGTAGGTGCAGGGCTTGATGGTAGAGGCGAGCCTGGCGAAGCCACTCAGAGCGGAGAATCTTGGATACCCTTAAGCCATGGCCTACTGAGGGAATAAGGCCACCAAACAACGCCTTTACTTCGGGAAGAAGTATCTTCAAACACATGCAGTATGCCAAAGAGCGTGCGTGGCAAACAGCTAAACTGATTAGATGACGAGAATAGAAGGGCTTGGGGAAGGGTACAGACAGGTGCCCGATGTACTAGAAATGTAGCTTACAAGTGTAGCAGCTTGGGCTAATTGGTTTGCGTTCATGATGGCAAGTTTCACAGCACGCGAACAAAGGAAACTCGCCATCATGAACGCAAACCAACTAGCCCAAGCAGCTACACTTGAACACCACAACGTGTTGTTGCTAGCCTCAAGCTATTCAATTTAAGCGACGCATTCTTTTAAGGCGAGGTAAGGTATGTTTATGTACGCACCCGGCATAAGTGGTTGTCAGCTCGGTCCCTTGGCGTGGAGCATAAGGACATCGGGATGTATACATCGGTATATATACTGTCAAGCAGTCAAACAGGGATGCGACGCCATCGCTATTCTTTCGCCATTGAGTCGCACTTGTTCCGTGTCTTTCTTCTTTTGTACACCGCGCTCAACAACCAGCTTTGGTCATTCCTTCTTTGTCCTACCGCCGGCCCACACCTTGCTAAAATTGATTCGAACAAAATTTCGTAATGGCACCTCCTGCGGACGTTGTTTTTATTTAGATTATTTTCCCAACAGCACACGGGAAAGTTGGCCCCACTTCCTGCGCAAACTTCCCGCGGATTATCAGGTGGAGGCGCTGCGCGGGCGCGGGTCCAAGTCATGGTTTTGAAAAAGTGACGAAGATTGACCAACGACATAAAAGGCGATGCTATGACCAAAAAAGATGACTGAATTGAAACAACACAACAAATCAGACGGATAACCACCTGTATTGGCGTCGCCATTGAGAACACTGTTACTAACGATGAAACAAAAAATAAAGTCGTCATCACGAAATGCCGTGACGCGTCTTTCGAAGTGTGTCAGAGTACTATAGGAGCTTGCTTTCGCGATAAACTTCATCACGATATCGGACAGTGTGAAAGTTCACGCAGTGACTCGCTAAATCACATTTGATACTCTAGTAAAGTCAATGAGCGGGTGTGGCGCTAACAATTCATTACTGTTTTAGGACCCGAACTTATTATTACCCAACCGAACGACGCAAAGGTAAACAATACAAACTGTCAGAAGGCTATACATTGTATGTTCTTGATATGGTGATTCGTGAAAAAAAAAAGGAAGAGAAACGAAAAAAAAAAGGGAAGAGCCCTTCCTCGACAGCGTAGATAGGGGCAGGCTATGCTCGGCGTGTTGTGCGGGCCTGACTCTTTCTTTCTTTCTTTCTTTCTTTCTTTCTTTCTTTCTTTCTTTCTTTCTTTCTTTCTTTTTCTTTCTTCTTTCTTTTTCTTTCTTTCTTTCTTTCTTTCTTTCTTTCTTTCTTTGTAGAAAGTGCGAGGAAATCATACAGCTGAGATATGTTCATAACTTCGTTTGTCGAGCGTGCGCTGCACAAAGCGCACGTGTTACGTGCGTGCGCCTGGCTGTTGAATTCTCGAAGCGAAAAAGAAAAATAGGAAAACGAAAGAAAGAAAGAAAGAAAGAAAGAAAGAAAGAAAGAAAAGAAAGAAAAAGAAAGAAGAAAGAAAGAAAGAAAGAAAGAAAGAAAGAAAGAAAGAAAGAAAAGTGTGCGATGACAGCTTTCCCGATGATGATTGTTTTCGCGTATAGACATCCTGCGCTACAGCATTGGCAAGACTGCTGAACTTTCGGTGCCAACACGAGCTTCGCAAGAAAAAAAATGCAGTGGCAGCTTACTGCGTGGATGCTGTGGCGGAATACCGACAGCGACATGCCAAGCCAAGAGGCGAAAGAGCTCGACTGGCCGTCAACTTGGGCTCGCACAGGCGAGCTTGCCTGTTCGAAACGACGCGATAAGAAGGCGAGGCTTTGCGTGCTTTCATAACGTTGCCAGTTGATGATAGAATTTCTATGACAGTGCTTGCTGACCTGCACGGTACAGTGGCTGCAGTGTCTGTTATTTTGTCGTCGTGTTCTTGGCCTATCCCCCTGGGTGGGTGAGCGCCATAAAGATAAGATCATCATCATCGTCGTCGTAATCAGCATCATCATCTGACAGCGGCTGCTGAGGGCGGGGAGTGAGATCACGGTGTGCTATAGAAAGTACATTTGGCGCTGCTTTTACAACATCATAGCGATGATCGGAAGCACTTAGGCTAATCCAGGCCACGACATAATCGCGCACGCTGCTCACGTACCCTTGAGCCCACAGCTGCATGCCCTGCTCCCGGTCATCAAACGCCCCGTTGGCCATGGCGACATACCACGCACTCACAGCCATCTCCCCGTAGAAAACCTGACCGTGTTTCAAGATAAAATTGTCTACGCCTCCTTCTTTCTTATGTGGGAAGCATAATTACTGTACCAGTGTCGATTGGCACGTAAGCTCTCATATGAGCTCATACTCCAACCATGTATAGAAGAAGCTATGTCGAGTGCAAGAGTTAGTGGAACGTTATGAACTCGCGAAAAAAGTTATTAAAAAGGAAAGTTACTAATTAACTTAAATCTAATTTCATCGATGCCCTTATTTAAATACATGAATTAGTTTCACATACGTAAACTTTCAAGCCACAGTATGTGATATACAATTGGCAAAGCGTGCGTTGAATCTTAAAGTAATATGTGCCTAGTTTCAATCACCTTCTTGATAAGTGGTTTTGGACAAGCCCGATGGGGTTTAGAAAATTTTGAAATTGAAACAGCTGATGCTGGTGCCACGAATTGGCATTAGAGAGCGGAATCTACTCCAGCTAGGGAACAACTATGAGAATTTAGTTCTCTTTGCCTGTTTTCCCGATAGTGCTTTGTGTGCATTCATAAGTCAACCCGTATTTCGGCCGTATATTTCGGCACTGTCCGTCTAACATAAGATAGCCCACGACCTTAAACTTTAGCCATCAATAAATGGCGGTAGTCAAGAATAAAAGATGAACTAGAGAAAGAAAATTCTCGGGCTGCGCAGGAGGAAAAAGTGGACGCTTGCTTTCCCTCAAGGCCTTAACACACTACGCATTTCACTGCGCTCAACCCCCAGCTACAAGGCTGTGGTAGTGGTAATAATGGTGATACATGAAAATGATAGAGAACTTGACACCCTCGCCCCATTTCAGTGGTTCACCGAGATTTTACAGGTGCTAAATTAGAATTTTTTTATCTGTTCTGCAAAATAATTAGTTGAAACTTGAATGTGGTAACCCAAAGAAATCATTAGAAGAATCTCGGTTCTTTCAACGCAAGAAACCGTGAGGCGGCTTTGCGCCAAACGAAGACGATGAAGATCACACGCGGTCTCAGCACGAGCAGATCGGCCAATATGGAATGGTAATATATGACGTGTTCATCTTCTTCGTGGCGGTGGGTTATTTTGTAGGCCTCGACGCATACCGTGCAGTGTCAACCACAGCAACAAGCCCTGCAAGAGATCACGACATCGTCTCTTGCACCACCTTTGAAGAGACACGTCACAGCGATTATGTCTCAACGCAAGGCGGAGAGCAGCATGGCGAGAGGCGAAAGAGCACTCTGGTCAATGGAACGAAAATATCAGCTGCCGCAGGTGGGCCTGTCAAGTCAGAGAGACTAGGTGTTAAAGCGAGATTTTCTTTTATTGCATTAGTTGCGATTCTACCCGAAGTGAGAATGTCCATGGCTTTGACTGTTACGAAGCGTAGTACCTGCCTTCGTTGGCTATTATATTTCTTTAGCGGACAGAAATCGCTATATAGCACCAGTACTAATATTACGGCTCGTAACCGAGACTAAACCACGCATCTCAATTCAACGTTGCATGCAGTTAACTGGCTTCTTTGATGCCGTTAAGTGTTACGTTGGCCTTCGCCATGACTATGCCCCAGCGATAAGGCGTGTATAACATACACGTCTCATACGTAGCACTGCTTTTGTATATACCTCTTACCATTATCCCAAAAAAGAGTGTCAGACATCACCTCTTTCATATAAACAGGACTTGCGTCAATGTCAAGGCTATCTAGTGCAGTGCTAGACCTGCGGTATAGATGATGAGATGCGTGCTCCCCTCGATGAATAACATGTTACGGTTTTACTAAGACATAGTGCATACCTTTATATACTGGGGGTCTCCGCTAAAACCTTCGAAAATAGCGCCAGAGAGGTAAAATAATAAAAAAAGTAATTTTCCTCAGCAGCAAGCTGTCCGGATCGGCTGAAATGTGTATTTGGGCGGGACAAGGGAATATCGCAGATAAAAACTAAAATTATCTAATAAACTTTTTGACTAGGAGTGTAGCAGTTATTGCAAAGAGCGAATTTCTAGCCACAGAGACGCTGATGCCGTATGTTTCCTTTGAAATAAACTAAAGAGATTATATGAAGTCCTGTGGCTCGCGAAAATGTGATTGTCTGCTTAAGCACGTTACTTCCGTCACTATAGTGACGCGCGCTTTTCTTTCCGCGCGGAAGCTAGCCGAGCTTTTCTTGCACCGCAGGTCTTCTGACGAATGCGTCTTCTTCGCTTCTCAAACTGATGTTACATCGTCTCCTCCGTGGGTACAAACTCGCCTTTAGCCATAAGTTCGATATCCCGGAAATAGAAAGTGATTTATATGCGTTCTAATTACCCTATTAATAAGCGTGTTTGTCTTGCTGTGTCACGTTACTCACAGCGAACATAATCCTTATGAGAATTCTTTTCCTAAAGTACTATATTTTTAAAACTTTCTTAAATTTTTCGCTCAAGTGAAGATTTTTCAAACGTAGATTTAATTGCATAGCATTAAGCTCACTGCTTCCCAAAATCTGTCTTTGACTGTTGATCCACATAGTGTACTAAATATGCCTATGTATTATTATTACTATTATGCAAGGCGTCTGCCAGTCCTTGGAGTCTTCAAGGCGACGGCGTGCTTTGCAGCAACAGGGACGCCCATGCGGATGTGTTGCACGAATTCCAAGTCTGCGCTGCCGACATCCTGTTTCTACCGCAGCTGCCATTATTACAGCTTGATAGGCCCATGCGATGCAGAGACCCAGCACAAGGGATTACTTCCGAATGGGTAAGTGTTGATGTGACAGTGTTTGTTGGACAGGTTCTTGAAGGTCACGGTCACACGATGATGTAGTTTTATTTCTTTCTTTATTTATTTCTCGTTACATACTTGAGGCTTAATGAGGTTATTGCCTGAGTGGGAGTAAAAGACAAGAACAAAAAAATCATGCATACATGGACAGGCTAAAAGAAATTAAGCGGTAAGGAACCCACACTTCCGTGCCACAAATTCGAGACATCGATTGCTGAAAGAAAAAAAGCTGCAGTTCAACATGTCAGTGCGGCTGAAAAAGGTTGCAATGTTGACGGCATGGTCGCTCCTTACACATAAAGGTCTGGAAAGCCTGAGATAATAGTATACAGTGTGGAATCGGGAAGAATTCTTTAGAGTGTAAAGAAACTTCAAGTATTCAACATGATGACGCATGGCAAGTTTAATGAGACCTAGCTAAGAATGAAGATATGAGGTTGAAAAATCCCTACCATATGCATACAACACGCACAGCATTTTTTAAAAGAATTCTAGCTTTTCCTTTTCCAGTTATATTACTTAACATTTCTTATAAAGTATGAACACAATGCGACCATATTCGAGAACGCACGAATAAGATTTTTGTTCGAAGGACCCAAGGACCATGACAAATAATGTTCGTGACCAATGAACATTTTTTGACAGTGCCCGCTGTGTTTAGTCTCAAAGAAACTCAACGTTTCGACCTTAGCTGCACAGTACAGTTTTTACCGCTGAGCAACCGCTGAGGCATGCATTTTTTTTTTTTTACGAGTGAGCGCTAACTTCTCCGTATTCATATGAGACATATGTAACTTTTTCGCATGCCATACTTCCTCTCACAGTAGGAGCCCTGCTTTTTTATAGTATCTGTACTGCTAACAGGGATTTTGCCCATGACTAAAGCATGGCTATTGCCGTCTTATGCTGGATAATGTAATAAATACTCTTCGATAAGAAACACAGTGCCATCACACAATCATAATGCAACGATAATCTCGGATCTACAATATCGAAAACACCCTGCGTTGATTCTTAACGATTTTAATTTTTTAGGCGATACGGTCGGTATGCTTCGGAACACGCAGGGCAACGCTAAGTTATGTGGCACATGGAACATCAATGTGGACAAGGTGGACGAATGCAAGCTCTGCACAGCCGAGGTCCTGCTGTTGTCGCCGAATCAACTACGGTTTGAGGAGCCAATGCTCGGTCCACCTTTGTCACGAGTGAAAACTTCTGAGAAGGTGAGTATTGTTACTCTTGACGTGGAAAGCAAATGCGAGAAACGTCACAACACCCTCCCCTAATTCAACGCGCTATGCAGGATCTCCTTGAAACACCTCTGGAATCCTCTCTTCAGGAGTCCATAGGGGGCAATGAAGCGTCCAGCATAGCGTCCAACAGCATCGACAATGGACCGCATTTCTGACCGGCTTAGGTGTGGAGCTGTGCAAGGAATTGATGGAAAGTGCATGATTCCACGAAATGTGATTGTCTGCGCGTTTAGGTTAAAGTTATCAAAGTATTATAATCGTCACTGCTTCATATTTTAACGCGTTGATGAAGAATGTCACTTGAGAAACTTATTTGTTAAATTTAATAAATATTCAACTAAGCGTCCAATTTTCTACAGTTATATTCAACGCCGTTTACTGATCACTCTGGCCAAATATTTGTGATATGCTTTTGAAGAAAGCAGACGCCTGCGAGCAGCATTTTGCATCTGTACTCGCAGTTAGTGCTCCTACTTAAAAAAAAAAAGAAATGTGGCACGGGTTGTCCCAGGTGATCTCTCGAAATCCACTGAGGTGTGGTCTAATCTTGCAGCAGCTTGAGAAAAGTAAATTGACAATTTTCTTGTGCTGGTTAATCTATACCATTTCCCGTTATGCGCTCAATTATTAAGGTGGAATGAAGAAGATCGTGGTGGTAGCATAATTATGCGGCATTTATCTTGATAAAATTTAAGGAGAAATGAAATGAATAAGATATTCTCAAATTTCGGCAATGTCACCAGTTCGGCTTTTCATGTTACAGAAGCAACTTAGATTTTATATGCCTTGCTTTTGCATGAAAGTTATTGCAAACGGTACACGCTCTACGTAATTCTATTCAATGAGGTCAATTAATCCAGCGTCGTAGGTTACTACTAAGAAAGAAATACAAAAATTTATCACCAACGTATTACTATGCACGTGAATGTACGTACTGATGAAGAAACTGTTGAAAGCAATGAATAACAAGGAATGTAGCTAGATCAAAGGTTTTGGCAAGTTCACTTGCTTTAGTCAGAGCACTGATAAAGACAAGTAGACTTGCCGAAACGTTCGCTCCAGTGATAACATCTGTTCATCGTTTTTAACGGTCCCTTCATCAGTTCAGGGTCTCCACGCTTCGCATGAGCATCAGTTCTAGTTAGAATTGTAATACATGAGCTGGGCCAAGATATGTGGATTCTTGGCGCAGAGTAAGTGGATGGAAATAATAATGCGCAAGTTATATATTGGATTATTTGGATATAAGTAAGCACCGCTCTAGGTAACCCCTTTTCATATATCCGAATGGGGATTAACCAAAGCTGAAGCTAGGGCTGCTGAAGCAAGCTGCAGAAAATGAAATTACTGAGCTCATTGTATCTAATTTAAGCGACAGTTTTTTTTTTTTCAGCAAACTTTTCTTTCGTCTCCTGAACACGCGATATCAGCAGTTCTGTTACCTGATAGTGGCTCGGTCGTTATCGTGGCGTGTTTATTTCCTCCTTCCTTCCAAAACATGGTATACAGTGTCCTTCACACAGTCCTTGCAGTGTGCATATGAATCTACATTATCTAGCATGATTGCCCTCAGATATATGATGCAGATTAGCACAGACGGATCATGGAGTAGGCGAAAAACTGCAAATAAGCTCCCACGCTATCAATCCAGTCTTATAACATTTGGTGCCAGTGTGTCGCTTTGATGATTCTGTATGTTTTGTTCTGGTGAATATGGATCGTGCTCCAAAACAGGGACAAAATAAAAGACCAGACCAGGACGGAGAGACCTCGTCTTGCGTCTTTTGCTCATGTGTAGTTCCGCCATCCAAGTACCTTTCCAGAGCTAGGCTGACTGCTGTGGCGCATAGCCTCCTGCACCGAAGAGATCATCAAGGAGAGTGCCATCAAATCTTTTGTACGTTCAATAAACCTTTCCGTATTGACTCATACATTCCTGTGCCCTGACAACATTATCAATGCCAAGCAAGAGTCATTATTTTGTTGTCGCAACGGCCGCCCACATCTTGTAAAGATCAATTCGTGCGAAGTTCTTGAATCGTGTTTCTGGAGACATTGTTCTCTTCTAGATAATGCCCACAACAGTACACGAAGTTTGTACAATTTTTTTTGACGAAACGTAGTGATCAACACGTGTGAAATCCGCATCTACGAGCTTGTCGCGCTCCGACGCGCGGATTCTATGCGAGGCGACGAAAGGTTGCCGATGGTTGAATAACGATATAATGAAGAGGATGGCAAGCCCAAAGCGAAGATGTAAGAAGATAATGAGATGTGAATGCGGTAAGCGCGTGTATATGTATGTGTATGCGGAACGTATTGCTGGAAGTGTCTAAGAGCGCAGTAAAAGATAACTGTTGGTAAGCGCCGGATGAAGACGAAAAATATTTCGTTATTACGCTAATTTGGCGGTTTCATGCGGAAGCTTCAACAATCAGCGAGGCACTGCGCTCCACTCCCGTACCGACTTAAATATTTTGCCCAAAAAATTTCATGGTCCGATGCCGACTATCAAGACAAAATTATTAGCTGTCCATGTCGACAGTGACCTAGGAGACAACCTTGGGAACGAACTGCGCCGTTCACAGTGGTAGGTTGTGCATTGGAAATGTTTACTACCAATCACATGTGGCGCATAACCGAATAGGGCCTTCACCTTGCGGAGATGGAACTGCGTAAACTGGCCACGTGTTACGCATAACCCTGTACGCCACAAGTAATTTTACGTGCGTGCAATGAAATCCTCCTCTACATTTGGCATTGCAGTGAAATAAGTTCTCCCACCTGTCATTTTACACATTGACCTAAAAAGCACACGTTGTGACGTTTTATTGGGCCTCACTAAAGCTATCGCTCACAGAAATCCTCCCAGCAGACGACGCTGCACATGGGATTTCATGAGCAGAGTAGCGGATAATAATGGCTATGTGTCCCCATGTGATGAATCCTGTGTCCACATTGCGCAATGAAAAGCGCTGTATGCTTTTGTCACACATAATGCTTAGGGGTGAAAACCATTCTGCGCCTTCACACATAGCAAATAGAGTTCTTGCTTAAGTTGCAAACAAGGTGATCATAAAGAGCGCCAACACGCTCGCTTTCACACTAAGACTTCTTTGGCCTTGCAATAACTCGATTCGCTTGCTGTATAACTCAACGGATTAACGATCGCGCAGCAAGCTGTCGCCTTTAAGTGTTACGGACAGTATAACGTCTGCCGAATTTTCGTATTCCCCTTTAAAGGCTACAACCTGTTACCCAACCTGATGATGAACAGCCACACCACACAAATGCTACGTTAGCTCATAATATTCAATACAGATTATTAGTTGCCCATAACGATCCATGGAAACAAGTAGTGAAGATCTGGTACCTTAAACAAAGCATTACAACCGCTTCCGCTGGTCCGATATCACTAGCGCCCTTCTATAACAAACGAGGGCGATGAAGATCACGACAGCTCTGCACGAGCATTTCAGCCACGCTGCAATCGGACATATGACGTGGCCTCTTCTGAAGCATTGTTGCATCGTAAGCCGTGTTGGTCACCGCGGAACGGGTTGCAAAACAGCAACACAGCCACCCATACCACCACTGAAGAGACTGTTCTCATCGCGAGGGCTTCTTCACGAGGTGGCTAGCAGCATGTTGAGAAGATGGCTGATGAAGGAGCTCGGGGAATCGGCGGAGTGCAAGCATCAGTTCGTTAAGGTGAGCGCCTGACGGATGACAGCGATCATATATCGATGCGCTGCTCTCCTTGCTTACCTAAGTGAGGATCCTACACGACTAGATATTTTTTGGTACTACAAGGTATAGTGTCAGTTCGATAACGTTGGAAATGGGGGAGGTTCGTTATTGATCATGATATTGTATATGGGCGAAGCACTTTGGTGAGCACTCAGACAAATAAGAAAAAAGCAAGCAGTCTCCATTTTTGTCTCTCCTTTTTGTACTCTTCAGAGTGTTCTGCTTCACTTATGCGGTATGATAGTGACAGTTAGTTTCCACCTCTGTCTCAGCAGACGCAATCTAAATAAACACGTGGGTATGATCTCCGCTCGCAGCTATCGCCACTAACATTTTCCATTAAATTGTGCAAAGCTTCGCTTCTTGGCACACTGAATCGCAAAAGAAAAAGAAAACGAAAGCGTGCTGAAAGAAAGAGTTTAGTTCATCTTGTCGTGTTCCGTTCCCTTGTGCCGCTTTTCTTTTTTGTTTTTGAAATGACCACACTTTGTAACACGATGACGCATTGTATGGATTAGCGCCTTTAATATAATTGAGTCCTTCGGGCTTGCCCTTATTATGTAATTGTTGGACGAGACCTTCTGTGTAGGAATATATTTTAATACTGAGGATTCATTGGATTGCCCAGTACGGTAGAAGCCCTCAGAAATAGGAAAGAAAACATTATCGGTTCTTGTTGGCGGATCACACAGTTGGCAGACTTCTCAGCCGTCATCTGCTACACATAACTGATGTCCTGGTGGATACTGCTCTAACCGTATAACGTATTTACTGGCTTTTACATATTACCCCATATTGTGTTGTGTAGGCACCTCTTGGCATTATACCCGGGACAATAGCGTCATACATCGGCTTCGTTCTCCGAATATAATTGCGTCAAAATGGCGGCTACTAGATTCGGTGCGGAGATGTCAACGTTCGTGAGCAACAAGCATCATTCTAATCTTAAAATCACGCAGATGAACTGTCATCAGTGCTATATATAAAGATAAATTATGCAGCAGAGCACATATATAAGCTCCTCAAAAGTCCACGCTTCGCACTAACATGCACAGCATAAAATAACCAAGTCACAAAATCTGTGTTACCCGGTCAACCGAACAGGTGCGTGGTATCTTCGAATAATTTTTTTTTTCAGTTATCGTGGAAGGCGGCCGCGAGTCCATGGAACGTTCAAGACAGCATCGGACCTTACGGTAACTGGCACGCCAATGTGAACTGCATGCGCCAGTGCCAGGTCTGCACTACAGACAACTTCGTGTTCCCGCTGCTGCCTGTGCTGCTTCTGGAGCCAGTGCGTTCTGTATGCCTCTCACCCCAGGCCGCTGCGGGAAATGTAAGCGTTTTTTTTTTTTTTTGATTGGTACTGAGTCGCATCAGTTAGAAACGAACATTGCGAGTGAGAAATGAACAAGTTCGCTTCAGGCGGAAAAAGTTGCACTCTCAGCGTTTTGTTTTACATTATTTCTTTTGACGCTACACTTAAGGATGTACTATTGACACTGAGCAATGGATGCACTATGAGTATTTTACGTGCCACGGCATTTCTTAGCGTAGCCCATTGCGATTTATAAACCAGCCGTGGATAGTTACACGCGAATACCGGCCAGTAGTTTCGTCACCGCATTTACTCGCATGACACAGGCACCGGTTCACACCGGGTCTTTTTCTATATAGTGGTGGCGACATCACTACTGACATCAGTTAATGTTGGTTAACACAGGAAATTCGCTTTTATAACATCAGCACTACTTTCATATATATATATATATATATATATATATATATATATATATATATATATATATATATATATATATATATATATATATATATGAAGACGAGAGCCCTAATGTGTCCTGCTTGGCTTTTTTTTTATCTACACACTTTGGAACACGCAGGACAACAAGGCCCTTTCTGGAGCTCTGCCCATTAAAGTGGACCAGCTGGACAGCCGTCATCATGCACCTCCCGCCGTCACCGCTGCTGCTGGAGCTATTGCTGCTGCTGTTACAGCCAAAGCGAGATGGGCGTCTCTCACTGGAAACCACTCTGTAGCCGATGATCAGCGGTATGCAAATAATTGAGGAGTGTAGCGACGGATCATACAGGATGGTTAATTAATGGAAAAAATATTAAATTATGCAGGTTCTTCTGAGAAACTGCCACCCCTTTCCCTAGTAGAGAAAGTGGTGCGTGAAAGGACCGCGTCCAGCGAAGTGTCCAAGATCATCGACATTGGGTCCTGAGGTCAATATTTTTAGCCCTCCATCACGAACGAGTGTGCTTCGTGGTGGAAGATCAGGGTCCCCAGCAGCATCATCACCGATGGCCGTTGGAGAAATTACTGCGGCATATTGTAAATGTCGGTGCTGTTGAATGTAGCTGAAAGATGAACGGTACGAATTGTCAACGGAAATTATTGTTTTTAATAAAGTCAGATTTCTGCGTCGAACCTGTCTTTCTTATTTAACATATATTTCTCTTCCGTTCATTCTAAGAAAATGCTCTTGCAGAAAGCGGCAAATCTTGCAATGCCAATCAATATAGCAAAATTATATTTTCTCTGTCCTACGCATAACTCGAATGTTAACGCGCAGATTACAAGTGAACATTTTGAGCGTGAGGATTCGCGCGAGAGTTTGTTTTGGCGCTAATATATAGTCTTCTTTGACATACACCGAGACTGGCGGGCCAGCATTCTTCTATATAGTCTTCATGGATTGCGATAAAGTATTTGACTGGGTAGAAACCCCAGCAGTGATGCAGGCGTTGCGAAGGAAGGCCGCTCACGAGCACAATGTAAGAATGCAAGAAGCTATCCGTAATGGCTTGACAGCCGCCCTAGTCTTCCGTTCAGAGAGCAGTAAAATACCAGTAAAAAAGGTTTAAGACGAACAGTTGAAAGCTTTCCAATGCTATTCACCACGATTTTTCCGAAGGTATTTAGATGATTTAACAGGAAACAGGCCGATGTAATAACTGACAAAGGATACTCCAGTAACGCCACATTTTCTTATGATATTGGTTTGCTAAGTAACGCGGTGAACGAATTATAAAAGACGGCTTCCAAACAGGACAGGCAAAGCGCAGACGTCGGCCTGAAAACTGATAGGCAGTCTTCCGCTGTTTGGGAAGAGAGCATCGGCTGGAGGCACATAGTGAAGCTCTAAAGACAAACCTCCCTATGACAAACGTCGCTGCTATGTTTGAATTTTCTCTAATTTATTAATCAAACCTACTTGTGATGGGTCCCAAAGGGTACAGGCCTATCCTGAAATTGGTCGACTAAGTTGAGAGTCTCCACATCACGAATTCCTTTATAATTCAATGCTACTGCGACTTTGGAAACCACGTAATCCACATGCGCATTCCAGGAAATATGGTGCGACAGTAATGCTCCCGAAGATTTATGCGTGCATTTTTTATCGAAATTATATCCTCTTATACGATAATTTGCGTCAACTATCTTTTCCTACTTGAAGAGCAAGACGCTCTTTGCGTCTTGCTCTTTATATTCTTTCATTTTCTTTTTCTTTTTTCTACAAATGACGTACTCTTCGACAAGGAGGAGACCTACTTGCCAGAAACCTCTTGAGGCTGACACCCCGGTCGTTGAAAGCATAGACAAAGTTTAAGCCAAAAGTATGATTAATTGTTTAGGCATTGTCCTAAAATATAAAAGAAAATGCCCTCACGGGTTCCTTCGTTGTAGTATTCTATACAGACGTTTTCCGAAGTTAGCAGCAGTTGCAGCCTCCAAGCGTGAGTTCACGCGGCCTTGTTCTTGTCTACTTTCCTAGGTCATGCGCTCTTTCATCACATTGAAATGGCTAAGATGCCAGTGCTTTATATGCTTGGGTACAGCGCACCTTCAAAGAATAATTCCTTGCAACAACGCGAAAGAAGGAGTGTAAAGAGTCGGCATTAAATTCTGTACTTCAAAAGGACGCCAGTTGTGGAGGTTAACGCGTTTGCTTAGATTATGACATCTGTTCTAGCGTTCCCTACACAGAAAACATCACTGGTGACTTGTACGACGCAATCATCTTATCCCTCTGAATAACTTGGAAGAGATGGAATTTGCCCACATGATAAAGCAAAATAAATAATATTATACATTTTGGTAATCAATTGATAATTGCATTACAACACACATGATGTGTGTTGTATTTCAACCTACGCGGACATAGTTAAGCATCCGGCCCGGTAAGTCGTTTTGAATGAACGGGAAATGGAATAAATGTCACGCCGACGTGACATTTATCACAAACCGAAATCAATAATCGCAAGCTGCAGTATTTAAGCGCCAGTTTTATGTAATGTCAATTTAGCGCTCTTTGGATGTAGTCTCTGGATTTGGTGAGCGTGATTTATGCGGTTGGGCTGTTCGATATTTCGGCTTATTCATTTTTTTCATGCACGGCTAAAACGGTACTGCGGGAGTAAAACGGTCCTCCTAATATGCATTAAAATCATAGCTGTCTTGAGTCATTGGAGCAACCTAGTATTTTCGGCGTATTGGCATGACATAATGAGGCGTATATCGCACGAAATGACCAGGACAAATAAAGACTCGACACATACATAATTGACCAGTCACGCACGTATTGCAAACCGACACAAGAGAAAGTGGCGCTGCACATAAACGCAGCGGAAGACAGCTCGAACAGATTTTGGATTCCGGAGATATTATTCCGCATTAATAGTTGTTCCATCTTTGTGACATAGTCCTCATCATTCCAATGTGGTCATTGCGTCACAATTACAGAGTTACTGTACGGCGGCGTATTACGACTTGGGGCATTGCAATATCCACGGTATGTTTCAGCACATCGTATCATGGAGGACTCCGTGTTAATATTGACCATCTAGAGTTAGCAATGGTGACCATAAATCGAAGTGCACGAGTGTATTTCCCTTTCACCCGTATCGAAATGGGGTCACCGTGGCTGGGTAATCAAAGCCGCATCCTGGACATTTCCTGCTGGCTCCCATGTTGGGTAGGTCACGCAGGGCGTGGCTTCTCAATTTGCTAGCACGGAATGTTCCTCGTGGCAGGAGCTGGCAGAAGACGAAGAAGAATGTACAACAACAACAACAACAACAACAACAACAACAACAACAACAACAACAACAACAACAACAACAACAACAATGACGTGGACCGTTCAGATGAGCCGTCGCATCGTACACAGTTTCAACCACCGCAAGACGGGCTGAAAGAGGGCAACAGATCGTGACGCTTCCCCCTTGAAGAGTCAGTTCGCAGCAGCAACAATTAGGCAAAAAACGGACTGCACCGTGGCGAGGAGGATAAGCGAAGAGCTCGGTGTTTCAGCCACCACTCGGTGCAGGTGAGCATTACTCGTCACAGCGATGACATACAGTACTGAATCACCGCCTACATCGGAAGTAATCTTTTCTGACGTAGAAAATTTGCAACACTCGGATTGTTGACCAAGCGATTATTGTGCCAGTAAGCGTCCGCCTTTAATGTTTGAGGCTACAAAATATAGACACCTAGAACACGTATGATTTCGGCCCATTGGTGTGGTTTATCATACTTCTTAATATAATAGCGCGCGTCATTCATATTGGCTTCTTTAATTTTGTCGCACCTTCTTCGGAGCTGCCCTAGTTTTGTTACGGCTCAAAGGAATATAAAATGCTTAGTGGTATCCTGCTTATACGCTGCAATTCTTGTGTGCATTTCTGTCTCTCAGTACTCTCGCCATGACGAGCATCGTATATCGCCGTCGTCCTAGGAACGTAACCGCGTGAAAGCCGGGGAACATAGTGGGCTAGTGAAATTCTGGAATGGCTGATGATTAGCAAGCTTCATAAATTTAAAAACATGATATTAAGTTTTTCGGTGAGGTGTTGCAGGATAATTGCAGGAAAATGCAAGTGCGCATATATATTGAAGTTTCTGAACGCAATTGTACGCTTCCATTTACTTGCAAAGAACTAAATTATCCACTTCACAAAAGCTGTGCTAGACAGGTAGTGGAACATGTGAGTATAATATGCACATTTACAATTATTGTGCATGGTGGCTGCTAGGCTCTGGGCTACTCGGAGCTATATGGGGCTTTGCGGCAACTGACACGTCAAGGCGGAAGTCATGCACGCATGCCAGCTCAGCGCTACCGACATCCTACCGCTGCTGCTACTGCTGCTTTCGGAGCCAGTGCGATGTAGATGCCTCTCACAACAGACCACGGCCGAGAAGGTGAGCAATGTTAGGAAAGTTACTGATTAGCAGCACTTGCAGACATTCGTTTACAATATGCATTTCGTTTACGTAGAACGAAATTGTTTGTTTCCCATTAAGTTGCTCATTATATCGCTTGCTGCCCCCCCCCCCACCGAAAAAAAAAAGAAAGAAAAAAGATGTTTTAATCGTTATCTCTAACGTGTGTGCTCAAACTGGCGTATTTTATGCACGATATTAGAACCCCGCAGAGTTGCCATAAACCGCTTCCAACATTCAATAGCATTGCACACCGTAGCGCTTGTCTTTTTTGTACCGCCGGATTTCCAGTTAATTACACTTTGTGTTGCTTTATATGCGCCACCAACTCGCTCAAGATTCTAATAATTTAATATTGTTCACCCAGTATTTGTGAGCCAGCGATGAACTCGCCGGTGAATATCGGTCGGTGGTTTTACTATACTGGCATATTTGCTCGCATAATATCAACAATAGTTGACGCTAGCTGCTTCTTCTATTATTAGCTAAATGATGCCACGAAAGCACCGGGTAAGGGCGCCTCAAACAAGTGGTCAGAAACCCTGAGTATCACCGTCGACACAGGGGTGACGGTCATTACACTGCTACCATGACGCAAGTCATGTTTCCCTCGAAGTGGACTCCAGTTTCCGTAGCAACCACTGTCTTGAAGCTTCGCCAGATCTCTGATAAATAATCCACGTATCTCCCCGAAGTGAATCAGGACGAGTGGGTGAAGCACTGGGGATCGTTCTTACTGTAAGTCACCCATGACATTGCCTGCTCGCGCATGTAAATGAGTGACAGCGGGTGTGTACAGCATTTAATATGTTTTATTAGTCATAACTCGTATGTTGTGTTCAGTTCTGTCTTCCGTTTTGCGTTCATTATCACAGATTTTTGGTCCGTGAAATGTAAAGCCAATGATTTTTCGATTGGATCTAAACTGAAGTTTGCAATGACAAGGTCTACGCTCGTTCCGGCTGTCGGTTGTTTAAAGTCATACGAAATACATCGCAGAGCTTATCGAGACGTCATATACTGCACAAGCAGTCATCGTCCGTGGTTGTCTGGGTTGAAGTTTCCGGCAAGTACAAGGGGATTGTTCTTGTACTTTGTTTCGTAATCGCACATGGCTAGATCGATGTACTTTTCTAAATTGCCTCGGGAAAGATTCTGGGCCAAGGATATTATGACGACGGTTCCGTCGGATAATTCCAGCGTTTTCGCCTTTGAGATATTGGTGGCTCGTTCTTGGTATACGTAGAGATTCACCGCTGTCTGTGGCAATTTCACGTATATCCCAACGCCACCGGCCGATCGTTCTGCTTCTTCTGTGCAGACAACGGGGAACAATCCATTGATGTGCGGTCTTTTCGCGCTCATCGTTTCGGTAATGCTAAGGACGTCTGCTCTCGTTAGTATGGGATCTCTTTCGGCGTAGTCTGCGTGAGCATTGAGGGAGTGAGCGTTCAGCAAGACCAGGGTAAACTCTTAGCATTTATGAGCGCTTCTGGCCGCCATTAGAATTACAATACCGAAGTAGTGTTCAACATTCACTGCTCAAAGCAAAGAAAAATTTCTAAACCTCCCGTGCTTCATGATATAATGATTTATTTCTGAGGTTTTGGGTCCCAAAACGACGATATGATTATGAGAGACGCTGTAGTGTAGGACTCCGGAAGTTTCGGTCACCTGGGGTTCTTTAACGTTTACTGACATCGCACAGCACATGATCTTCAGCATTTCGACGCCAGCAAAATGCAGCCGCCGCGGACGGGATTCGATCCCGCAACTCACTTTTTTTTTATTTAAATGTAAAAACATGGGAATGTAGGCTTCGTCAAAGCCAGCTATCCCAAAGAACTTTCGCATGAGCAGCATAGTGCCGTAAACACTAGGCCACCGTGGCGGTGCAGTGCTTGCCCGCAGTTCTATGCTGCAGGTTCCTCATGTTTCCAAGAAATTTTGAGGCCTAGATTCATCATCATGATTATCATAATCATCCACATCGTCACCAGCAACAGCAGCCTATTTTACGTCCAATGCAGGACGAAGTCCCTCCCAACCATTTCCAATCTGCCCTATCCTGAGCGTCTTGGTTTTACTTTACGACGCGGACCTCTTAATTTCATCGCTCCATCTGAATCCTTTGCCTGCCTATGTTGCGTTTTCCTTCTCTTGGTATCCGTTACGTCGCTTTATCTGTGCTCCCCATGATATGTCCTGCCAGGTTCACTTTTTTTTCTTTTTATTGATATAAGAATATTATTGCCCTGTCTGTTCTTTGATCCGTCCTCTCGTTTTTTATGTCTTAACGTATCGCTTATTTATAATATGGAACTATGCACAGAACGCGTATGATGAATAGATGCTTAGACTTATGACGAATTCATAGATCACGTCAAGCTTTGCACGTTTATACTGAAAGTTCATCGCGCTGCTGCCCATTGTGAGTGCGTTACTGATTATTTATTTCCTTTTTCGTGGAGAAACTTCCTTTTCAACCGTATGAAGAAACGCCGCAGAGTATATGCCCTAATAACGTTAATCATATCGATGCATGAAAAAACCAACGAGACATTGTTACTCCTGCGCAGCGCATACCACGAGCAGCGCCTTTCTCGCAAACGAAGGGAATGAAGATCACGTGCGATCTCAGCGCGAGCAGCTCAGTTTTAAATTTTTTTATCACCTAATTTTTGGCCGATCCCTCCCAGTGTGTGTGAGCCACAAATTGTCAGGTGAGCAAGAAGAATCCACGTTGCAGGGCCCGCAGCTAACCTGTTAGAGGTGAAGCCCTACATTTAAAAAAAAAAAATGTTCGGAAATATAGCTTGTGGTTTGGTGAAATCTCCGTAGGATTTTACCGCTGACTGATAGTATATTCAGTTTTATTGCACATTTGATGTTGAGGCCGTTAATTTTGGGCTGATATCTAGAACATCTCCGGGCCCTCACCAAGGGCAATGCGCTTCATTGCCGTTGGTCAGCAGCTCTGCCTCCAGATGATTTGCCTCTGCAATCTTTGCCTTCCGCAGTGGTGTGAGCAGCATCCCTGTCGCGTTGCTACCATCGAAAGGTGAAACGATCCGGCTGAACAACCCGAAGGCTGTCCAGGCGGAGCGTCAGGCTACGACTCCTCCCTTCCAACTGATCAGCGACGTCCGTCCTCTCGGAAGAGGTGACCTGTTGTGTATGTCATAAGACCGGAGATGTATTGCAGACCTTTTAAAGTGCAAATCATTTGTGTCTCTTCCGTTGAGTGCAATCAACCAAACCCGCCTCACCTTGCATGGACCAGAGGTATTATGCGTTGACTGTCGACTGACTCCACCTGAGACTCAGAAGAAACTGTCAGTTGTTTGCCAGCAACCGTAAGAAATGATAAATGCTTCCCAAACTTTAATCAATCATTGATTAGCGATCGTAGATGGATTTATACCCTATGGGACTCCAATGCGCCACTTGTAGGACTCGAACTCAATAACATGACTGGAGTTGAACCCAAAATCTTTCTGGGATAAGGTGGATTAAATAACTAGGACAGATTAGCGTGGATTTGGGCGGATTAGAGCTTATAAATTCGCATTTGGGGTGATTAAGATAAATTGCTTCAGGTTAACTATGGCATATTAGAGCGGAATACGGTAGATTAAAAGAGATTGGGGTAGATTATGAAGGATGACCTCAGATTAGGGTTGACTAAGGTGAATGGATGGTTGACTAAGGCTTAAAATGGATTACGCCTTTTTGTTTGGCGCAATTATGCGTAGCTTAATAGTGTGCGTTCACTCAGGCTTGACTTAGTCTTAACTTAATTAGACATTTGCACTACTGTACAAATTTGCATTACTGAATTTGCACTACAGACATTTGCATTACTGTAATTCCGCTTGATTAAACTAGCATTCTATCTTATTTACTCATGAAAAATTAGTCTCGGCTTGATTAGGTATGACTTATTTGTCGTAGCGTAGTTAAGCTTTAATTAGTTCAGGTTGACTTCCTTGGATTAGTCCTGTCTGAACTAGGCTTCACTTAATTAGTCCTAAAGGCTCCATTGAATTAGACTTAGCCTAATTAGACCTCACCTAACTTGTCTTATGAAGCTTTAATTGGATTTCCTACAGCTTGGCATGGTTATGCTAGCATTACATTTTCACGAATAGCTTTTCACCTAGTTTCACCAATAGCTTAAACTGCTTCGCTGTTGAAATTAAACTAGTGCACGTTAGGTTGTGTTGGGCACTTTAAACTACAATCCATCCGTCTTACCTCATCTGAACGCAGTTTATTCCACCTTAACCTGTCAAGGGGGTTCAAGTCGTGAAGGTCTTCCTTTCGAGTCATAGTAGTCGGGCGTTCGAGTCCGACAGGATGATTAACCTGTCTACAATCACGAATCAACCATTACTAACTTGGGGCTATGCAGGACAAAGTGGAACAGCGTTGGTAGTTGCACAGTTTATCCTCACGCTGTCGCAAGCGCAACATCGAAGACAAGAAGTGCACTGACAAAGTAAGCGCGCACACCTCTAAGCCTAAAGTTATGTGATGAACGAAAACAAAGCTTCGGAAAATAGAAGAAATGCAGTGATCGCGAGGGCACGCGACCGAGCCGGGCGCTGAGTGAGCAGGCGGCCACAAGCGCGTGCTGCCAACAGCTCCCAGCGGTCGGGCAATTTAAAGCAACCACTCTGATACGTCGTTGAAGCCTGGCGGCGGTGGGCGGGGCACTTCCTCCGACACTGCCTAAAGGAGTTTGTGGGCTCTATTCCCCAGAGTTAAGACATAATTGGAAAGGGAGGTTTTCAGGTCGCAATATCTTCGCTCCTAGCAAACCTTCTTGAAGAATTTTTTCGGCTGTGAATTATTTAAGGGCTCTCAAGACATCCAGCCGTTTTTCAAAACCAAGCCCGAGGGGTGGTTCAGGACCCATTTAAGATTCCCTTCTCTGTTAAGATTACCTTCACGGTCATTGATCCAGTCTAATTTCTGCACAGGTGTTGCTTCTAGCGTGAGCTGCGCAATAAATATTATCTTCGGCATATCCAACAAAATTTCGTCATTTACCTGAATCCATCACAAAAATGGACGCTCTTTATCTGGACATCAAAACAATTTAGTTTTTTCTACTAATAAGCTTAGCGCATAGGACACGCATTGCAACAGATGAATTACACATAGTGGCGCATTTTAAAGGCACTTAACCTAGTACAGCATCGCGTGATCGTTCAATCTGACGATTTGACCATTTGGTATAGACATGGTATAGTTGGTATAGACATGTGGGTATGAGTATGTGCGACATGTGAGTTGGTTTAGACATGTTGGCATAAAGCTTGCGTCATTTTATATCTTCAGTAAGACTTAACCTTAGCCTTTCCGCATAGAATTCCTGCAATCCTATCCTTGGTCCATCCCAGCTAGTGGGCAAGTGTCATTAAAAAGGGATCATCATCATCATCATAACTACATATGTCCCGCCACGGTGGTCTAGTGGCTATGGTACTCGGCTGCTGATCCGAGGTTCGCGGGATCGAATCCCAGCTTCAGCGGCTGCATTTCGATGGAGGCGAAACGTTGAGGCCCGTGTGCTCTGCGTTGTCAGTGCACGTTAAAGAACCCCAGGTAGTCAAAATTTCCGGAGCCCTCCACTACGGCGTCTCTCATAATCAGAGCTCGTTTTGGGACGTTCAACCCCACATAACAACAATGATTACTACATACACTGAATTAAAAAAAATTGCAGTGACTTAGCTTGGCTATGCCAGGATACACATAGCGTTAGCTAGGGTTCAGCTGTATATTCTTAGCTTTCCTGGTTGTCTAGGATTATTTTGGCTATCATACTCACTGCTGCTTCAATGACACACACACGGTATACGCATTATGTGGCACATGTATATTTATCTTTGCTCAACGTGACGTTGTTTCTCTATTGCCACAAGGACGGACGGTTCTCTCTTTCTCCATGGCTGTACCTCACTGGCAAACGCGAGCCAGCCGGACCGACAACTGGCTAACCTCCCTGTCTCATTTTTCTTTTCCTGCTCCTCGTCCCCGCTGTATGTATCCCCCCACTGATACGTCTCTGCATATGCGTAAATTGAGAGGCGGTATCAAACGGCTCCGGCGCAGTGCCAGACGACGACTGCACCATGGAGGAGCACAGCTGCGCCCTCCAGCGTCTGCCTCGGCTATGACGTCCGTACTCTGGAATGCGCAGACCGGCGAGGCGGGCGCGGCGGCGGCGGCGGCGGCTCCGTTGTGCCAGCCCGTGTGACATCACTGCTCCTCGCGCATGCGCAGCATGGTTCTCGGACGTGCACGCGACACTGCTCCAGCTCGGCCAGTGTAGCTAACGCTACAAAATCCTGCCTCACGTGCTTTCTCGAATGAGCCACACGGCTATTAACGAACGCTTTGCTAAAACTGCGCAAGCTGGTACCACAAAGGAAAATTACAAGTCGCAACCCACGGGATATACGCAGGAGCTTCTAGATTAGTGTTGCTGTATCACATAGTGGCTCTGTCAGTATACCGGGAAATGTAGTTGTTTTTTGGCCCTTGATGGCTTGTACGTCTGCCCGAGGTGTGCTCAACACAGAATAACAAACAAACATTTTGCAGAGGCTTGTCACTCAAGCATTGAAGAAAAATTTCGTATATTGGCCTGCACTCTGCCGCCAGCATGCTAATCATAAAGCTCTAAAGAATTCTTGCATGGGAGCGGACTGGATAAAATTTAATAAAGTTTGTTTGGCCAATTAAGTTTTTGGCACACCGTTTTCATCCTCATCTCTAAAGCCTTCTTTATATTCCCCTCTGCAAGCCTTCAGGTAGCAGCTCCAACACAAGCATGCCACGCCAACGCCACAACTTGGTCGTTTCGCCGTTCTTAAGCCGTTCTGAAAAGTATCCGTCCTCACGCATTCCTGCGCTTTTGATCGTTTTCACAACACCACACCAAGAACCTCACCTCAGCGCACGGCGCACTGTCTCTGCAAAACTCGCTCAACATAAGATACTGAACATGCGATTTTTCTATGCAATGGCGAGCAATGCGTGTCAGTGAGTGAATTACCCACAGCTAAGGTGATGACGTTAAAGAACCCCAGGTGACGGAAACTTCTGGAGCCCTCCACTACGAAAACTGTCAATCATATCGTGGTTTTGGGGCGCAAAACCCCACAAACCGACCAACCACAAGCTAGGTGATAGTGTCAATGAACTGTGTAATCGAGAGGACGTAAAAGACTTCTCGTTGGAAACGCTGGAAACTGCCAATATATACTTACTATTAAGTGAACCGCTGCGTTTTTAGATGCGAAGCATTTCTTAGCGAACTTCGGCGAATTTTAGCGTATCTATCTATCTATCTATCTATCTATCTATCTATCTATCTATCTATCTATCTATCTATCTATCTATCTATCTATCTATCTATCTATCTATCTATCTAGCCGCCTACGACTTTGTGCTCTCCCGGCCGTTTTGTTAATGGGATGTACACGAAAACTGGTATCGCAAAACATGACTGCATAGCGAACATAAATGACAGGTCATAACGTGAAAATCATTATATGTATGTCATGAGCGGCATGATTTACATGCTACGGTCTTGGTGCTCTTCTGGCCGTTTCCTTAATGGGATGTATACGAAAATTGGTATGCGACAACAAGACTGCATGACAAACATAAATGACAAGTCATAACATTAGAATCATGACATGCGTGTCATGAGCGGCATGGTTTACATGCCACATCTCGGTGATCTTGTGGCCGTTTCGTTGACTGCATATGTACCAAATGGGTATAGCGAGACAACAATGCACACCCATTTTACGTTCCTGATGCGTGCTTCGCATTTCCTTGATTCCCACTGCACGTGGGATCTGCCATTTTTTTGACGATTAAACTTCATCGTTCTTCTGCCCCTTTAAAATTTTAAAATACTTATTTCGCTTTTCGAAGAGAAACTTACTACTCAACCGATGAAGCAACGTCAGAATATATAAAACCTGATAACGTTACGCATGTTGGTCGAGGAAACAAGCATCGACAGTTTATTACCGTACGCAAATAATTACAAGTAAAAGCCACATAATTTCCTCATCAAAGAATTAGAAGTGTACTATTTTGTCGGCTTCAGCAGTACCTTTCTCGCAAACGAAGACGACGAAGATGACGTGCGATCTCAGCGCGAGCCGCCCAGTCACGCAGAAGTCCGAGAGACGACATGGCATCTGCGCTCGCGTTGTAGAATCGCAGTCATCGCGAACCACATCGAACCACATCGAAGCGGCTTCCCTGTTGACAAAACGGCCTCCCGTACCGCCATTGAGGAGACTGTTCCCACCGCGCTTGCTTCGAAACAAGGTCGGCTGCGCTACGGCGAGGCGAGAGGTGGAAGAGGCCAGACACCCGGTTGAAGGAAAACTTCAGCTGGCCAAGATGAGCTCCACCGGTCACACCGATGCCATCGACTTTCTTTCCTTGCGTAAGTGACGTTTTTTGCGGAAAGGAAAATCATAACGCCGCCGATTATTTACCTACTAATTTCTGTGCTAGGGGTCTCCAGGCTCTGTTGATTTCTTATTTCTAAGCTCACAAATTCACCGCTTCCAGGCCAGTGCACATGACTTCGGCTCACTGGATTGTCTCAGTGACATTTCTTAACAAAATCAGTTTGGTTTTCGCTGACTGTCTTGAATTGATTGTGCTTGGCTGCTTCCCCAGTTTGTGCTGAAATATTACGGCAGCTGAAACGCTCAGTGCCACTGAGACTCTACGGTGCATATGCCTCTTACAATGGTCGTATCTCTTTCAGAGGCACCATATACCACGCCTTCATCAATGCGGCTCATTTATCTCAAAATCGCGCGTATTTAACTTTGTGCTATTATCTCGGAAAGAGTGTATTGCATAAACTACGATACAAATGTTATGGTCAGCCTCCGTGAAAAAACATCATTACTGCTCGGTGATAAAAGTATTCAGACAAACAAGCGGAAATATGCAACTAAAGTTACCTTGAGCAGCGCTTAATTTCTTCACAAAAGCTGTTCTGCCAATTCATTGAAAGATGTGCGCCGATTTGCATGTTTCCAGTTCTTTTTAGTGTTATTGTTTAAGCTGAGCGTCAGGCCTTGGATCACTGAAGGCAATGTCAGCCTTCACGGCACCTGGTACTTCAATGTGAATATAGGCTCCACGAATTCCAGGTCAGCGCTGCCGTCTGTTCCCGCCGCTGCTACCGCTTCTCCAGGAGCCATTTCCATGTGAACGCCTCCCGCAAGAGACCACTCCTCAGCGAGTGAGTATTCTCCTTATAATTATCCGAAAGCAGCATCGACAAAATAGTAATGCTTTGCAAGGCACGTTGGATTTAAGCTGAGCGCATTCCTATGTTTGTAATTACTGTGTACATATTTCCTTTTGAACTACAGCAGAATCTCGTTGAAACAATCTCCGCAGGAGCGGGAAAGAAAAGTTTATCGTGCCAAAATCATGCAATCGCATGAGAATATGTCCCTATGAGGGTGTTGGTTGGTGGAAAAATTTTTCAGGGAGGACCAGCGGTTTATTCTAGATATGGCTTAAGACTATAACGCATACATTACCGTATCAAACTATTCCTGCAGGGCCGTGGGCATGTCTCAGTCAGCTCGGCTTCCGCAATTGGCACTGGCAACACCAAGCAAATCCGAGGCCATCATGGGAAAGTTTCGGCCCAGCCGAAGCACTTCTTCGGCACTTCATCGCTGCCCCTGCCAGCCAGTTCAGCTCGCAATAGTACAATGGAGTCCGGAAAAGAGAGCCATCGACTGGTGAGCATCATATCACTCCATTTTGAAGAAAACTCTGGGGACGCATGTTAACTGATGAAAGCTTTCCGGCGGCAGTTTTTTTTTTTTCCTTTGCGTAACGCCTTGCTGTCCGAAAAAACTTTATTTTCTCGATAAATGTGTACGAAACCGAAAGCTGAGCGAGTTGGTGAGACTTCATCATGCGATGAGAAGGTGTGATAGCATGGACAGAACAGAAGAAGAATGGACAGCACTAAAACGATATCAAGGGAACGAGAGGGCTAAGGCGAAAGTGGAAGACAAACTTGTGTGTGCATCCTCGGAATGGTAGCGCCACATATCAAGGAGACCGAGTCTTTCAATCCTATTCTGCTTCATATTTGTCTTTTGTATACATTTATAGTTTACAGCATCGCCTTTTCAACTCAATAGAATCTTGTTACAACATGGACGGGAGGTTAGAGCTTATCTTTCGAAAATCTTGTCGGCCGCGTTGAAATATATGCCCTTACGGAGTGTCGGATTGTTCAAAAGCTTATCGAGCCGTATTTTATATATATATATTTTTTAATTTGCAGAATACTGTGAACCCACCGTGAGACTTATTACAGGAGCGGAAAAAAATAAAAACATTACACAAGCAAGGTAATGAAAGGCAATAGAAGAAGGGTACACGAGAATAAAACGCACACAAAAGTACTGATATCATCACGTCCAAGTGTCACGATCATGGGGATCACTAATGTATACAACATACAAACGTAGCAATAGATTGTCTACAAAAACAAAAAAAAAATGTTACAGTTTGAATTCTATGACCCATACGCATGTAGTTTAGAACATAAAACTTGGGAGCACCGATATAAGATTTTCAATACTTTCTAGGAATTTTTGAAGTGCAGGCTGTGCTGCAGTAATTGGATCAAGTGCATTCCATTCTCTTATTACGTGCGAGGAAAAAATGAAAAACACAAGTTACCGTTATTGCAGAAGTATCCTTTGAACGTTAGGAAGTGTTTTTGGCGCACTTTGCGTTTTTATTTTTTAAAAGTGAAGGCTCAAGTATTAGTTTTGAAGTGGCTATTCAATAATTGGTGAAATAACTTCAACCGATGTATTTTTGCTCTGTCGCCGTCTGTAGATAGCTCGGCTCGGAGCAGAAGCTCGGAAGGGGGATCAGTTCGCTTAAAGTGGTTAAAGATGAATCTTACCGCCTTGCGCTGTACGTTTTCGAGCAGAGTTATGCAATTATTTGTTGAAGGAAACCACACTATATTCGCATATTCCAGCATCGGTCTTATAAAAGTGGTGTAAGATAAACGCTTCGTATCTGTGGTAGCGTAACGTAGCGTCCGTTTTAGCCGTATTAAGCGCATTATTCTGCACGTAGTTTAGGCACATGCGCATATATTACAGCAACAACACATTCCTGCATGCCCGTGAACTAAGCCCAGTAAGCTCGCCATGCGAAAGCGGCACTACCGATACCAAGCAACGCCCAGGCCATTACGGCAATGTTTCGGGCTAGCCGAAGAATTTCTCCGGCAATTCACCGCGGCCGCTTCCTGCCAGTTCACGTCGCAATCGGAAAATGGAGTCCAGAAATGAGTGCCTTTGCCTGGTGAGCGGCATATAATCGCATTTCGAAGAAAATGAAAACACCCGGATGCCTTTTATAGCAGAATGGAATTCTCGGAAGGCATCTCAATTGATCAAAATTTTGCCGGCTTCGCGATCTTTCTCTGGGTGGGGAGGTAGTGCATAAGAAATACTTTATTTTTCTGGCTGAATGTGTATAATACCGAAAGATGAACTAGTTGGTCAGAGCTCATTCAGCAAACGCAAGGCGTGAAACACGGACACACCAGAAGAGGGCATAATATTAACACGATATCAACTGAACGAGAGGAGTGAGGCGAAAAAGAAAGAAGACACAAAACTTGTGTGATAATACTAAGAACGGCAAGCCACATGTCAAACAGGTACATTCGCCGGTCTACGTGAGAGGCAACGGTTAAGTAAATCTATCTGTTCTCTATGTAGGCTGATGGAAGGCTCTCTGGCGCACGTGCTTGCACTAGTATTGTTCTGCTAGACCACGAGCAGCAAGCGCGTTTCGTCAATATTATATCTGCATAGCATCGCGCTTTCATCGACTTGACCGTGCATATCAAATCCCGTCTGTGCGACAAAATACAAGAAGGCGTTCCACGCGTAACAATACTTATTTTTCATTTATTCTCTGATTAATACAACGTATCAACAAAGAACTAAAGCTTTCTCTATAATTAACGAGCTGTGGACCTACTATTAGAACATAATCTTCGTAGGGCTCCTTCTAATGTAATGGAAGCAAACTCGCTCACCTTAGAACTTTTGTTCTCGGCGAAGACCACAAGGAAGAAAGCCTTTTGCGTGGAAATGTTTCGCAGGAAGCGTCCTTGCAAGTTTGTGTAGTAGGGAAACTACAGAACTGTCCTAACGTCTCTAAGTTTTTCAGACCCCTTTAGCGTACGCAATTCCCAGGTCAGTTGCGGCGTCAGTTGCAACCACATATCCCGCTTCTGGCAGGTTGTAAACAAAAATCCACGCTCGCCTTATGGAAAAACTCGGGAACAGCATTCTTAAATACGTAAGATCGTTTACAATAGTCTGCTGTATTTAAAATATGTCGTGAGAATTTATATGTGCATAAAAAATTAATTCAGCAGTGTGTTTTATATTTGGCGGTCGCATAGTAATTGAACCGCTTCGTAAATTGTGGGGAGTATATTGATTCAAGCATGCTCCATGAATCCACCTAAAGTTTTTTTTTTCTTTAATGTAAGCTGGCTTCCATGATTTCAAGCATTCGCAGCAATATCTGTTTTCGCGACAGCTGGCACGTCAAAGTACATATGGAGCACAAATGGGACATACCCACTAATGACCTAATCTACCCGTGGCTGTTAAAACTCTCCGCAGACAAGGAGGTTATATATTACTTTTCTGGAGTGGAAGCGTACCGCCGAAAGTGGAGCTGTCGCTGCCATCTTGCTCAAGGAAAGAGTAGCAGACGACCACGCAGACGGCGAAGCGCGTAGACAGCGCGACGCTGTTTCGTGGTGTTTAAACACTGTGTCATGTCGTTTTTAAAGCATCTAAATATATGATAATGCAACGGTGACTTCGTGCGTCGCTTTCGGCTGCACAAATCGCGTTAAGAAGAAGTCTGGAAAACATTTCAGGTGTAAATCTTTCTCATTTTCTTCACGTACGGCTGCCCGTTTTCAGTGCATTTTGCTAAGCAGAGGACAATTTCAAACGTTCGCATCCGTATATTACATCCCTACGGCTGCATCAAACTTAACTAAGTTTTAAATACTTGTTAGTGCTTCGTTTCAGATGCGTGCGTACATGATTTGGTATGGGGCCGAGTTCTACTAAAACACACGCAAGCTCTGGTGCGCGTATTGGATCGTCCCTACAGAGTTTGAATACGAAGTTTAGAGGAAGGGCATCTTTCCTGGGCATATAGACGCAGAATTTATTATTCGTACGTATTGACGAATGCGCAAATGCAGCGAGCACGTACGTACGGCGTGTTTATCCGTGCTGCTGGTTTCGTAAATGAAGAAAAAAATTAAGGAATTCTGTGCGTAACCTTCTGACTGAGATCATGTGGTGTTCGGAGGGGAGGATGGAATGCTTAAAACAGCCACTCCATCACCTCTGCTCTATTGACATCTAACAACACGACCTCTGTCTTCAGAATTTCACGAAATTTGGATCGGGATGCATGCTTTCCGGCGCGTGTCCCGTGTAAGAAATCTCCTATGTACGTTTACAGTCAGAACTAAATAAGGAATTTTTTCGAACGCACCCAACGAGTCTTGATGGACGCAGATCTGAGAAGACATTTACAATACTAAGAGCAACGAACCAATTTGGAAGAACGTACGTGGAATACGAAAAAAAAAAAGGCATGCGATGCGGTTAGTTAAGGCAACATGCAGAAAGCACGCGTTGCACTCAATGGGTTTGATACATGTTTGAATAAAGGGCACAAATGCATTTTACGTAAGCTGGCAGTCGCACAGTGCTGCATATTTCCGCTATATCGCATCACCGCATCATAAAAACCTGGGCCCGTATTCACGAAATCAACTTACGACAAAAAAGCTCGTAAGAGAAAATTTCAGCCAATGCCGCTGCTGGACATATCATTAGAGACGCTTCCCGACCAATGGCAAAAAGCACTTACGAAAGAGAAGTTTTGTGAATTCGGCCCCTAGTTTCTACTAACAAACGAAGTAAACCAGCACGAACGATTTGCATAGAACCTCTCAGTCAGCTGTGTTCTTATGTTTTCCTCGACGCATGCAGCTGAGTACGGAGGCGGGAAACTTTTTCTCTCAACTAGAAAACACCGTTCGCAATTGGCATAAGCATAAAGTTGGTTTCTGTCTCAATGTGTCTGTTTCATCGTGAGGTTGCAAAACTAGTCGAGCGCCTATCTTAATATATTGCCGTCTATGGCACGCCGGCGTACTTTTTCCTGTAGTAACGTGGCCGCCGCTGGCTTCAGTTGGCCCCGTAGGCGGCTGCTGGGACTTCCACTCCGGAAGTTTAATGGAACCTCCTTGTCCGCAGAGTCAGTTCGATGCGGACGCTTCTGAGAAGAAGCCGCTGATGGATGGGGAAAGAGTGCCGCATAATTTTGCGATTATCAGTGGGACAATGAAACAAAAA
The DNA here is from genome assembly GCA_013339685.2 of Hyalomma asiaticum. Lineage (NCBI taxonomy): Eukaryota > Metazoa > Arthropoda > Arachnida > Ixodida > Ixodidae > Hyalomma > Hyalomma asiaticum. The sequence continues at coordinate 260,037 of JABSTT010001861.1, forward strand.
TACGGGGTGAAACATTGCTGAACGCAATTGATCGTCTCTTGTTTAGTTGTACATTATTTGGATTACCGCTACCTAAAGGGTGTGCTGCGCACTCTTCCAAATTTCTGCGCTAATGCTGTGTGTAGGTTAAACGTTAAGGCGAACCGTACGTTAGACCCCTGCCATTTCCGAACAAGCGGGTGACGAAGCCGGCGAACAGCAATGCTACCCTGTCCTGCCGTATTTACTCGTGGGATGTCACCACTAGCTAATAATCTCGGCGTATGCGCATCATGAGAAGCTGGGTTGGTTCTGCTTCAGTTTAACTAGAAGGGAATTGGTAAAAATATTTTGTAACGCCCAGGTAACAACTACAATTTGCGGCACACGGCCCATCAATGTAGAAAAGGCGCTCCAATTCCGGTTGTGCACTACCGACATCCTTCTGTTGCCGTCGCTGCTGCTGCTTCTCCTCGACGAGCCAACGCCACATCAACGCCGCTTGCGAGGCGGCAAGGACGACGAGGTAAACATTCCTATGAATGTTTTTGAACAATTACGGTGACAAATCAAGAAGGCACCACTATGCACGCTGTAGTTTAGGTGTACGTAACTGGGCTTCGTCTATTAAATTGAACAGCATATGGTTGACTGCTTCACTCAAGTTTGAATTGTTTGTTTCCAACTGGTTCAGTCTTCAGTGTGCCACTACACATATTCCCGCATGCTCGCCACCACACTTCTGGACATCCAGGGCAACATTAAGGACTGCGGCACAAGCAGCGGCAATTTCAAAGGACTGCAAGAAGGTCAGTTGTGTACACCCAAAATCACGTTCCCGCCGGTGCTTCAGGTGCCTCAGGAGCCTGTACGATATGGTTGCTGCCGACGAGCACCACCTGTCCATAAGGTGAGAATTGGTATCCAATCTAATTTAAATGAACAGCACCGTAAATTCACACAAAACGGTGAACTGATTTATAAACAATGCAGGGATTTTTTTCAAGTGGCCTGATGAGTTTCTCCTCCTCGTCGCTGCTGACGGCGCCTGCGGATCCTAAGGGGCCTCCCTGTCCGTTGATGATGGGATCTTCATACAGTGCCCTCAAATGCGAAGCGGAGAAAGACTGCGACCAACATTGCGCGGTCCCAGCAGCTCCAGTATCGCTAGCCTCCGAGGAAATTTGGACAGGGTATTTGTCTTAATTATGGATTACATGTCCCGAATAATTTACTGAATCTTCTTTATGAAAAACATTCGTTAGATTTATTAAAAGCTTTGTAAAGCGTCCTACTTGTGTTATTATTTTAAACAGTGTTCACTTAGCGCTATTTCCTAATAAGAATCATGCGTATTTAAACATCCAGCCGTACATACTTATTTAGTGAACTCAATTCTTTGTAGTGCCTTCGAAACTTTGCTTTGTTGCTGCAGAACCGAATAAAATGCAAACATTGTTGACATTCCTCAATACATACTGTATTTTATCCTTTAGCGGTGCTCCTTAGCGCTAGATCACTTTAACAGCATTTTCGTTAAGTGTAACGAGCCGTCATATTTTTCATTTACGCTTCCTTTTCATGCAATTACGCATTACGGTGTTATAGACAAGCCGTCAGCGGTTATACCATAGAGTACTCGATGATACTTACACGGCAGTACAATGCAGTAGAATATTTTGTATGCGTGTGAAATTGTTTTAGCAAAGACAGCCGTGCATATGCGATATACTTACCGTGGTCTTATAAAGATTTGTCAGGAATGGAGATACTGGAATGAGAGTGTTATTACTATAATAAGTAGTGTAACGAACCAATTTGGTGGGCTGCTAGCTTAGTAATGTAGTGACTCATTGCAGGCGAGTGATTTCAAGAAAATCACTGAATAGTTCCCCCAGAGCATCTAGAGCGAGAAACTTGAACAGGAAAAATTCAAGCTGGTCGGTGCCACACCGAGGAATGTAGGGCACACGTTAGGCCAGCAGTCTTCTGTGCACACGGCAATCGTCTTCTTTCTCTCTCTTTTTTTTTTTTTTGTAAACAAGACCGGGTACAGCTTCAGCCATCAACTGAGGAAAGAAACCGTCGTAAGAAGAATTGCAGGGGATCTACGCGAAAAAACACCAGGATATGAATTGCGCAAAAAAGCACGTCAAAAGGCACGCCGTACTGCCCGGCTTCAGAAAGCCAAACACAAGTTGTGTATTACCTCGCGACGTTAAAGACAGCGGTCTGCACACAGTGAACGTAGCGGGGGAGGGGGAGGCGTGGCAAGGGCCATGGCTGCTCTTGGCCGCTTACCACGCAAGGGGCCAAAATTTCTGATGGTATCTTAAAGAAATAGAACGTATAGCTTTATTGATGCCAGGTGCAGCTCCCTGGTGTGGGGCACGATTCAACCTTGTATCAAACTGTCTCTCAGAATCCTAATCTTTTAACCACTGGTGTCTGCCAAAACAACCGGTCTTCGTGACACTTTGTGTTTAAGTTTTCTATATTGTGCAAATTATAGAAAGCCATTCATACGTTGAGTCTCTAAAGGTATCTCACTGCTATAACTATTATTCCATGAAATTTTTATTCTGAGGGCCATCAGTATTAGTATTGGATGTTTTTGCACAATACGGAAATAATTCTAGAATGTGCTGGATGTTGGCGGGGGGGGGGGGGGGGCGTTAGAATTTTCGTGCTTACAACAAACGCTGTGGCGAATTTTGAATCGGAGCGGAGTGGTTAAAGGCAACTAAGTCCACAAACAAAGTTTCGTTGCCGTTTCCGGGCTTATTACAACAAGAACCGTAAGGTTGGAAATGTTTACACCAATAAGGGCGATGTGCTTGAGAAGGCCTTGACATTGAGCGGCGATCAGAGAACACATCGTGCATCTGTCGTCACATCTTAGGTACTCCACAAAATGATTACCAACTTACCCGTTGTTTAGGAGCAGCCATTGAAATTGTAAACGGTGCCACATAATTGTATCAAATTGATGGCGACATGATCCCGCACATACCGCTCCTACAGGGGCCCCACTATCCGGCCTTCTACAAAAGACAATATAATCATCACAGAATATTATGGCGCCTACCCTCCATAAAGTGTCAGGTCTGCTGCATATATTCGTTCATAGAAAAAATCAACAAAACCCTTTTACCCTTCATAAGCAATACAAGCTTTTCATCTGTTTCGCAGCGCCTTTCTGACAAACGTAGACGTTGTAGATCACGTGTGATCTCTGCGCGAGCAGCTCGGTGACGCAAGCATGAGGAATATATGCCTTGCTGCACCGAAAATCAATACTTATTCGAATCAATTTCGTTGTCGTGTTAATAGATCCTGATGGCTTATTTCATTATGCTACGTAACACTGTTCGATTTATTGTTATTTTCTTTCTGATCAAATTAATTCTTTCTGATCAATTCTTTCTGATCAAATTAAAACCGGACATCTCCGTATTCTTTTCACGACCCCTTTAATTAAATTACGTGGAAGAGTACCACAACTAAATATCAAGGGCCACAGGCCTGGTTCCGCTCCATCCCCTCAATATTCCTACTGTAACCAACAGGAAACTCTGGAGCCTGTTCTAATAGAATACCGTCGATATGCACACGAAAGAAAAATGTTTCTGGAGATACGAATTTGAAAACACGGGTTGGAGTTTACCGTAACCACACTACCACAGTACTCTCCCTGGGGGAATCGGCACTGGGTCATTGTGAGCAGGATGTATCCGATGCACATTTAATTTCATAGCCGAATCCAGGAGACTTCCCTGCTGCTTCTATTAGGAGCCTTTTTCTTTGGCACAATGTCATAATTCTACTGTAATCTGCACTATTTTTTTTTTCAATTCATAACTTACGATGCAAAACCATTTTCTGTATTTATGATAACCAAATATTATCATATATATAAGCTCAATTTTACCTAATTTGTTTCCAAGCTCTCTAGTTAGCTCTCCCCTTCAGATATATTCCTTTCTCTTTTTTCTTTTCCTTTTTTTTTGTTTGCGTGTTGCTGTCATCTCTTCCCGGTCGCGCGATGCATGGTTCATGCCTCGTTATGGGCTGCACCAGACTTCCAGGTCAAAACAAACAAAACAAATCTGCCAGGCAGGCGCGAGGATATTATACGACGTGGCTCTTTGAGGCGAGTCATCGCAACCCAAGCAGGGCCACGGCGAAGCCGGCAACACAGGTGGAGGACACAGCTTTACATGCGGTCTTTCAAGGGAGGCTTCGCAGCGCAAATGCGTCGATGACAAGCCGACTGTAGCCCGTTGGGCCCAGAGGTGAAAGAACTCGGAGACTCAGCCGAATGCCAACTTCAACTCGCGCAGGTGAGCCTGTCCAGTTCCAAAACACGATATTGAAGCCAAACCTTGGTCAGTAACGCTGGAATGGGGATAGAGAGTTTGCATATAGTGCCGATACTTTCACGCTAAAGTTAGGTGCCAGTATCTGCATCTGCTTTTTTTTTTTTTTTTTACTAATTTCTTAGCCTCCAGTAGGTCGGAATTTTTCTGGGCCACTCAGGGGCCACCACCTCCACATCAAGACTGGAGGCGCAACGGTTCCGCAGTTGAATCCGTGCATCGCGACGAGCTGCGAAAGGGGTGACCGTGGAATTCCTGAAAAGAGTTTTTTCGTATCACATGCAAAGGAGAACGACTAGGGGTGCTTGTTCTTTCAAGTTCCGTTCGTAGATCGCGCAAAACAGTAAAAAAGAAAGAGAGATGGAGTGGTCACCTGTAAGTTTGAAACACGCCATTCGGATGTGCCGGGAAAGACCCTCCTTTACCGCGGCTAGCGTTAGCACGACGGAGCCGTAGGTGGCGCGAGGTTCTCCTCACCCGCGGGAGAGGACGACGTCGATAGACTCAAGGGAGAGCGAAATGCGGCGGCGCTCTGCCGTCTCTCCAGTATGGGCGACAGAAATTAGCGCCTCTTTCCTGTCCCTTACAGTCACTATATTGCAAACTGCGGTCCCCTCCAGCGGGCAGATTGCGGAATGGGGCTCGGACTACAGCGGAAGCTACCGCGCGAAAGCTGCCTGCCTGTCGGTTGACGCACGGAACTCGCATACAGCTGTGGTACGTCACCCATCGTTCTAGCCAAATATTTAGCTTTGCTGAGGAACCGCTATGAGTGTGGGAATAGGCCACGCGTACTTGGACCAACGGGAAACAGCGACGATACAAGCGGCCACAAAAAAAATTTCGAGAACGCGCTGGGCGCTTCGTTGAAGTGTGTACGTGTCGTTTGTTTTTAACGTGTTGCCGGCGACTGGAGCTTCCTTGCCGGCGCTTGTACTTTCGGCCAGTCGCCGTGGAGCTCTATTAGAACAGACTCAAAAGAAAGTGATTGGCGGAGGGTTGTGGTGTTGGTTGCCTAATATATGCTGAAGGGGTGGAGCTTATGTCAGATGAAGTGTGCTAGTGGTGCTTTTCCAACAGCTTCACTTAAAACTCATTTTCACAGGTTGGAATGGAGGCATCTTTTTGTTGTTGTTGTACTGAAAAAACAATCGCTACATAAATATTTTGCGAATATCGTTTCACCGGCACTATTTAATTACATTTCTTAATTGAATAATGCACGGTATTAAATCACTGATTTGATTGCATTAATTTTCCTTTCTGGACTACCCAACAATACGGCACTGGGAAATATTTCAGAGGAGCACAAGCGGTTGTAAAGTGCTTAATGGTATCAAGACATCTCTAGTACTTCTTGCGTATTTATATTTCGTAATTACCCCCAATGCAACTCTAATGCATCGCATTTGTTCGAAGGGAATTTTCAACGTCGAAATATTCTCTGCCTAATTTGTTGTTGATGCGCAGTGGTAACTTACAGCACGTGAGATATTGGACTGCTCAGCAAGAGGAAGCAAGTCCGCTTCCCGGACACGAAAGCCCAATTTTGTTCGGGGCTCAGTACAAGTACATAAGTTTAGGTTCACTCTAATGAAACCTCGGTGGTCATAGTTAATCCATTGCACCCCACTAAGGGATGTGTCATGATCATGTATCATGCATAATGGAATGCCATACGCTGGATAATGAGGGCGCGAGCGCGTGTCCCAGCGTAACTTCTCTACAGTAACTTCAAGTACGTCGGATTGATTTCGCAATAGAGATGGGGAGGCATGCAAAAATATTATTTAATTAAATCAATATGTATATACATAGCTGCACTGAATGTGTCCGTAGGCTTCATCCTTCCTAGTAGAAATTTTATTATATACCCCTTCGTAAGTTATCTGCGTCACACTGTTGAAAAACTGCCCCTTCAAATTGCGTTTTCTGCAATGCCAGGTGGAGCATTCAAAGTACCACCGGTGTTTTCCACAGCTCGCACGTCTTTATGCGTGTGGTGCAAGAATGGACGATGTCCACTGCACTATTGACGTCATCTACACGCCCCGGATTCCCCTGCCCGAGGAGTTCCTGCACTGCGGATGCCTCGCATAAGAAACTCCTGCTCACAAGGTGATTATCGTTACGAAAGTTGCGGAAAGTAGTAGGTACATGAACATTGCTTACGAGTACAGGTTGCAATGCACACTAGACCAAAACAGCGCAAAAATTATGGAGGACTTGAGAGAGAAGGACGCAACACAGCGCTGACTTAAATACATGTTTGATTATACTCAAAACTGCACAATATATAGTGCGCTGTGAATAACCAAAAAACGAGCAAAAGTTACGAGAATATGAGAAAGTGCATAATCATTGCCGTGTACAACGCAAGTCCCTTCACTGGGAAAGATAATCTAACTCATTTTCAGACAATGCTATGCTTATCACTCTCTTTCTTTCGTTATTGACAGTGCAGTATCTATTGCACAGTTTCGACTGAATAAACTTGTAAGTCAGCGCTGCGTTGTGTCCTCTCTATGGTGCACCGTTCTTTTAGCGCTGTTTCGTTCCAGTATGTCGTGCTAACACTCTCATGCTTCAGGCTTGATTGCAATACACACAGCATAACAGCAAGGTACTTGGCTTAGCGCTGCACGAAGGTTCCGCTACGCACTGTTTCCAAGTTGTACCCCGAAGTATCGCGTGTTATATGTTAAAGCACGCGGTGTCTTGCGTATTTTATATACGGAAGCACACCGTAGCTTACATATTAGGCAGTAAAAAAATTAGAGTAATTAAATTACCTTTAGTGTAATGGATAACAATAGAGGGACTTTTCTTGTGGTGCTGGTAATTAAGTAGCGAAATGCAAAGCTTCAGGCGAGTGATTTAGGAAAGTTAATGATAAGCTTTCCAATTACTCTTGACTGACATGCTATACCACGTCCACTTGCTTAATGCCGTCAAATGTTTACGGATACGAAAACACAATTAACAAATACAAGTTATTGTAAGATGCAGCCTCACCAAAATTCAGAAGTGCCGTATAGCATCCGAAGTGAAAACCTTGATTAACTTTGCGGGAAGAACACACGTACGAATCTTCATACAGGACCGGTTAATAACGAGCCGTCCCTTTGGTGGGTGTCGAACTTCTCAGCAACCTGATGCAGATGATTTAAACAAGCAAGCGTATACAAAAAGGAGAGAGATTTCCTTTCCTTTTTTTTTTTTTGACAAAACGTCGATAGGTTCGACGGTCTCAGTTCCAGTCGCTACCAAACTATCTAATAAAACGAGGTCGAGAAACCTTCAAAATAGGTGAGAGAGACTATAGTCATTAAAAAGAAGGATACGTTGTCACCGCGAAGGTTAACTAATGATTTGAACGTATGTTTAATGTAAATAAAGTGTACATGAGTTTGTGGATTGAACGAAGAGCCTCTATTAATGTAATTCCAAAGTAATCTGCACACTTTCTAAAATTAGTAGTATGTTAATGTCATGTGTAGCATTTTTCATGATTGCGCTATAACACGCACTCCTGAAAAATGCGCTCAAATGTTTTCCCATTATGTCATCCAACTTTCCGAGGTACTAGTGCTCTATAGAAAAGTAATGAATTGTTTACGTTAATTCATATTGAGAATTTGGCGATTTCTGGTACCTTAGTTTCCCGTCATTGATGAACAAGCGTTGAACTACATCGTTGAACGGTTATCGATCTCACTCCTGTGGGGCTTTGATATACAGGGTGTTTTTTTTTAGCTGCAACACATTTTTAAAATTAGAAAAACATAAATCGCGGGAATGTCTTGTGTACCATTCGAGTATACGGATTGGCAGCCTCTAAATACAGAACACTTTCCGCACTTGTGCGCATAATTAGCGAAATTACGCTAATCAACCTTTTAATTATCAGTAATTGGTGGCTGAGTACTCTGGAGCCCGTCCTCGACACTACCTACGCCAAGGATCAAATTTTGAATAGCGGAGCGCATGTCGGAGCTACACGAACACGCGCATGTCGGAGCTACACGAAGTTCCCCTTGGCAGGCTCCTTGAAACCGAAACTGGGAGCGAAAAGAGTGCCTGTGACGTCGATGTCGTTGCCTCCCCGGATTTGGCTGATGAAATTGGCGAGTAAACATAAAAAAGAAAACACCGACAAACCGGCGCGATTAGCACGATTCGAACAATAGCGCGATTCTAACCTTCGCCATTGGAAACTGAGCGAAATACCACGCCATAACCGAGTGCTCCATCAAGCCCGATCGGCAGAAATTATTAATGGGCTGTATTTTGTCAATTCGTTCCGCATAAAACCATTCCAGGTGTTCAAGCACTCCGCAGTGGAGAAATCATGTGTAACAACCTAAGGTTGACTCAGGATCAAATCCGAGCCGCAGAATCGAATCCCAGTCGTGACGGCTGCATTTCGATGGAGGCTAATCCTTGAGGCGTGTTTACTATGCGATATCACTGCATAGTGAACAACCCCGGGTCGTCAAAAATTCCGGTGCCTTCCACTACGGCGTCTCTCATAATGATCTGTGTGGTGTTGCAACGTCAAACCCCAGAAATCAATCAATCAACCAATCAATCAAACACTTTCGGTGGTCAGAATTAATGAATATCGGTGGACAGAATTAATTAATAGTCGCCCACGCACACATGGGCGACAGCGTGCTGCCGGGCCACCAGAATCCCAATGAGATTGCTTACCACCGTGCGCGACAACTCACGTGCCGCGACGGCGGTACGTCTTCATTGGAACCGGAGGAGATCGGCCACCGCGACCCCACCGCGACCCCTTACGTTTCATAAGATCGTCTCCCACTATAAAGAGGAACGCAGGCGCTTCCCGCCTCCCCACACAAAATTATGTAGGTCTCAAGCTATCACGCTTAGGATGCTTCAGACGAGGTCATATCCCTCGCACGCTTTCCCTAGCAGGATTAACACCGAAATTGATCCATGGTGCCCGGACTGCGGGGAGGAGTTCAGCACTCTAGCACACATATGCTCTGGCAGTGTTCTGCTTTACAGGACACGTCACTCATCTGCGAACAGGACCGGGACGAGGTCATCACGAGTTCAGAACTCAAGCACCAGTCCGAGGCCGTCCAGAGGGCCCGTGAAAGGGCGCAGAGGCTTGGCCTCCCTATTCCGACATGGGAGCAGCCAGCAGCGAACCGAAGGCCCCAGCGGGGATCCTCCGGCTAGTCCCTCAGGATCTAAATAAAGTTCAATGTCTGTGTGTATGTCCCGCCTTAGGGAAGGGAAAGTCGGCAGGGGTGCCGCAGATGAGTAACATTTTGTGGAGTACTAAGATGTGACAACACATGCACGATGTGTTGTCTGATCGCCGCTAATTCTCAAGGCCCTTATTGGCGTAAACAGTTTTGTTGATGGTACTCGCAATAAGCCAGGAAGCGGTAACGAAACTTGGATTGTGGACTTTACATCACTCTACTTACCCTTAGCCCATCCGTATCTCCTTCAAACTTCGTCACAGCGTTCGTTGTAAGCACGCAAAGTCTAAGCTCTAGCCAACTGATTGTACGGTTGTGGTATCCGCGCTCCTTTAACTATAAGTTTCCGCAGTGTGTCAAGGGAGATGGGGCCAATTCTTATCAGTCCATCCCCCCTCACCTCCCCCGCATCCGGCACATTCGAAAACTATTTCCAAATTGTGCAAATACATCTAGTACTAATGATAATGGCCCACATAATAAATAAGTTCACGGAGTATGAATGGTGCTCTATAATTTGAGTCATATAGAAATCTTAATCACATTTAAAGTGCCACAATGACCGGTTGTTTTGACAGACACCCGTTGTTAAAAGACAAATTCTGAGAGAGACAGTTTGAGATCAGGTAGATTCGTGCCCCACACCAGGGAGCTGTAGATTGCATCAATAAATCTATATTTTCTATTTTTTGTGATTGCACCAGAAATTTTGCGCCCTTTCCTACTAGTCCAAAGGTAGCCATGGACCCTTGCCACGCCCCTTATCCCCGTCCCTCCTCCTACCTTCCATGTGTGCAGGCCCTAGTCATTAACGCCATGAGGTAATAGGCAACTTGTGCTTGGCTTTCTGTAGCCATGCTGTATGGCGTGCCTTTGGTCGTGCTTTTTCGCGCAATTTATATTTATTCTTTTTTCTTCGTAAATCCCCAGCAATTCTTCTTACGATGGTTTCTTTCACCAGTTGATGGCTGAAGGGGTCCCCGGTCTTCTTAAAAAAATGGGGGAAAGATTGTCCTCTACGTAGGAGACTTCTCGCTTGACGTCTGCCGCACAATCCTCGCTGTGGCGCCTACCAGCTTGAAGTTTTCCTGTTCACGTGGCTCGCCATAGATGCTGTGCGGACGGAATCCTGCAGGTCCCTGTCCACAAGGTTTTTCGAAAACTGAAGATGCGATCTGGAAACTACTCAGTAATTTTCTTGAATTTGGTCGCTTGAAATATGTCATTGCATTACTAAGGGGGCAGGCCACCAAACTGGATCGTTACACTACTCATTACAGTAAAAAACACTTATTCCAGTATCTCCATTCTTGCCAAATCTTCATAAGATCCCAGCAAGAATATCGCAAATATCATGGCTGGCTTTGCTAAAACATTTTCACACGCATACAAAATGTTGTTCTGCGGTGTACTGCTGTGGAAGTGTAATCTAGTGTACTATGATATAACCATTGAGGTCTTATCTATGCCACTGTAATGGACTATTGCACGAGTACAAACGTAAATGGAAAATATTTTTGCTCACACTTCACCAAAATGCTGTTAATGTTATCTAGCGCTAAGGAACACGTCCATAGTCTAAGATACGGTGCCTGCTGAGGAATGTCAAGAAGGTATCCATTTTAGTCTGTTCTGTAGTAAGAAAGGAAAGTTTCGATGGCACTACAAAGAATTGAGGTCACTAAATAAGTATGGACGGCTGGACGAATTCGCATTACTGTTACAATGAACTCGCGATACGTACAGACTATTTCAAATAATAAGACAGATAGGACGCTTCACGAAGCTTTTAATAAATCTAACGAAGATATTTCATAAAGTAGATTCTTTAAACTATTAGCGACATGGAAGCCATAAATAATACTAATACACTGTGGAAATTTCCCTATAGGCTTGGGAAATCGGAGCTGCTGGGATCGCGCATTGTTCGTCGCAGTCTTGCACCGCTTCGCATTTGAGGGAATCGGATGAAACTCCCATCATCGACGGACAGAGCCGCCTCGTTGGAGCCGCAGGCGCCGTCAGCAGCGAAGAGGAGGAGAAAATGATCAGGCCACTTGAAGGAATGCCTGCATTGTTTATAAATTAGTTGATAGTCCTGTGAATTGACGTCGTTGTTCATCTAAAATAGATTGAATACCAATTGTCACCTTCTGGACAGGTTGTCTTCGTCGGCAGTCACCACATCGTACCGGCTGCTGATGCACCTGAAGCACCGGCGGTAACGTGATGTTGGGTGTGCACAATTCCCCTTCTTGCAGTCCTTTGACATTGCCGCTGCTTGTGCCGCGGTCCTTTATGTTGCCCTGGATGTCCAGAAGATGGGTGGCGAGCATGCGGGAAAATATGTAGTGCACAATGAAGACTGAACCAGTTGGAAAGAAACTATTAAAACTTTAGTGAAGCGGTGAATCATATGCTGTTCAAATTTAAAGTCGACTCCCAGTTAAGTACAGCTGAAATACAGCGTGTTTAGTGGTGCTGTCTTAATTTGTCAACGTTTTTGTTCAATAAAATTCGTAGGCATATTCACCTTGACGTCCTTGCCTCCTTGCGAGCGCTGATGGCGTGGCATTGGCTCGTCGAGAACCAGCACCTGTAGCAGCGACAGCAGCAGAAGGATGTCGGTAGTGCACATCCGGAATTCGAGCACCTTCTCGATATTGATGAGCCAAGTGGCGCAAATCGTAGTAATTACCTGGGAGTTATAAAACATTTTGTCAATTGCCTTCTAGTTAAATTGAAGAGGGACAAACCAAGGGTATCATGATACACATACGCCGAGATTTGTAACTTGCGGTGACACCATCACTCTTAGCAAGCTAACATTTAGTTTATTTTATAGGTACACGAAAGTGTGAAAGTATGCTTCTTTACTAAAAGTAAATTGCTTTAATGTTTGGTAAAAAAGTATATTTTCACAATTTTTGTACCTATAAAATAAAGGTTACCGTGCTAAAGAATGTACGAGTAACTACGGTAGGATAGCTCACCATTGACTTCTCGGTGGTTTAGTCACCCGGTCGTTCGAAAGTTACAGGGGCCTAAGATGCGGTTCGCTTTAACGTTTAAAATACGCACAGCATTAGCGCAGAAATTTGCAAGAGTGCATAGCAGAGCCTAAGGTAGCGGTAATCGAAAAAAATGTACAGCTAAAGAAGGGACGATCAATTACGTTCAGCCATGTTTCTTCCCGTATTTTCGAGCAATGTTCCATTGTCCCACCAATAAATGAACAATCATGCAACACTCTTGCTCCATCCAGTTGTGGCTTCTGAGAAGCGTCCGAATCGAACTGATTCTTCGAAGAGTTTTAATAGCCGCGGATAGATGATGTCCATAGTGGATACCTCCGTTTGACGTGCCTGCTTTCTCGAGCACCGGTGTTGCCTGGAATGCTTGAAAGCATGAAAGCCAGCTTCCATCAATAATAAAAAAAAAACTACAGGCGGGTCCATGGCACATGTTTGACTAGATACGTCCCCACCATTTACGAAGCGGTTCAATACACCTGACTATTGAAAACGTTCTGATGTATTTACGAATGCTGTTCCCGCCTTCTTCCATAAGGTGAGCGTTGGATTAATTTGTGTACAGCTTGCCAGAAGCAGGACATGTGATTGCAACTGTCGCCGTAGGTTGGAACTGCTGGTAAGTTGGGTAAGTTTTGAGCACCATGTACTATACTTTAACTTACCCCCAGCTCCAAGTACGCTGCTGCGCTTGCATTTGCCCTCTATCGGAATGGAAGCACTACAGTCGGGAATCCAACCCGCGTATTCGAACTTAGCATCACGGGATGTCAACTGATACACTACCGCTTTGGATCAGCAGCAAGTTAGGTATTGAAAATTTAGTCACACCGATGTTCCATAAAAAAGAGGGATGTATTATTCTAGTTGAGGGAATCATAGAGGCACATGTGGAGAAAGTACAGATAACGTATTGATTTCGATAACTCTTCGTCAATGTGGCACAACACCTCAATAGTGGTCCAGCCCAAGACAAGGCATAAAAAATCAATGATTCCATCAAATACCAGGCGTTCCTATCTAAAGAGAAGCTCAGGGGAAGATGAAAGCGTGAATCGATGAACAAATCAATTGCCGCCCTGACGAAGACAAGTACACTTGTCACAACGTTGGCTCCAGCGAATATCCCTGTCTTACATCGCTTTTAGCGATCTCATCGCGACCTTCATCGATTCAGGCGTTCCTATGTATTTTAAGAAATGTGAATTAGACGCACCATCGAGTAGAAAAAAATGACGTGCATGTTTTTTGCAGTCATCTAGTTTATGCAGTCATCTGGGAGCATAATGCAAGCGCAGCAGCGTACTTGCAGTTGAGCTTAAGCTCAACTGCAAGTACGCTGCTGCGCTTGCATTTCGCTCCTATCAGAATGGAACCACTATAGCCGAGAATCGAACACGTTCCTTCGAACTTAGCAGCACGGTGTCTCACCTGCTACGCTACCGGTTTCGATGGCCAGCAAGTCAGGTAGAGAAGGCAATGATAGTAAGAGGTACAATTGGAGAAAGTGCAGATAAGTTCATGACTGTAACACCGCTTGTCACTGTGGCACATTTCGCAACAGCGCAGATGTGGTGCAGTCCACGAAGGGAATGTAATAAATTGATGGTGCCATCAAATACCAAGCGTTCTCATACATTTAAGAAGCGTGAGTTAGCTGCACAGTTCAGTAGAAATACGACGTCCATATTTTATACAGTCATCTGGGTTTAAAACAGCAACAGAAGGAAGAGAGCGGGGGTCACTGATACTATACTGTTGCGGGCAACAGTCAGCGCTGTGAAAGTTCTGTTCGACTGGAAATGTTGCTTAGTCTCCTAAAGAAAGCATCACTATAACATATCACCGCTGTGACCTCTCAGGCTCACCTGTGCGAACCGATGTTGGCGTTTCGCTGAGTCGCCGCGCTGTTGTGCTTCTACCCTCGCCATGCCCCGCTCCTCGTTTTTCCGAAACCTCGCTGCGGTGATGTGCCTCTTCGAAGCTCGTTTTCGAGATTGCGTTGTCCGGCAGTAGCTCATTTCCACCTTGGGTACAACGCCTGCGATGCGAAGGAACATATGAAAAGGCCACGTCGTAGAACGCTCTGCCAGGAATGCTCGGCTGCTCGTGCTTAGAGCGCACGTAATCTTCTTCGTCTTCGTCTGGCCGGGAGGCGCTACTGATTTCGACAGAACAGAAAAGCTTCTGATGAGCTTCTTCAGGGGACAAGAGTCTCCAGGTTTTCGTTGCGTCAGTATGGCTGCCTGACGCCATGATGCGTTATAACACTTTTTTTTTTCATACGAGCCGTCTATAGCCTCATAACTCTCAGCCGCATTGGCGTTGTTCTCATGATGCAGCCATACTCGAACGCAATCATCATCGTGAAAGCCGCGCCCGCGCAACTGCTTTTTCTTTTCCACTTCGAGTTGTCAATCGCAAGGCGCGCTCCTTCAAAACGTGCTTGCTCAGGAAACAGAGATGTTAGCTTGTCTCAGCCTTGTGAACCCCTTGGATATTCTGCCCAGGAAATAAGCAAGGAAACAAGCTGCATATAAAAAAGCCTTAAAAAGGAGAAGGAAATACATAAAGAAAAAATATACAATATAGAGAGAAATAACGAGCGGAAGGAAAATGGCAAGGAAGAAAAGGTGAAAGAAAAGAAACAGACTCCCACTTTCCCGGTAATGGATGGGATCCTAATATTCAAGGGCCTTTCATCATCTGTTCAGAAAATAGGCACCATCTCAAAAAAGAAAAAAAAAACCTAGATAATATTATGAGACCCGTACTTTGAGCGCGCCTGCATATAGTGTGCTTTGGCATCAACTACAGCAAGGACGCCCGTCATTTTACCAATACCGACCTTACACTCTCAGCACGGTAACCTTTAATTTATTTTATAGGTGCACAAAAATGTGAAAATATGCTCCTTTATTAAACGTTACAGTGCCTTAACCTTTACTAAAGCAGCATATTTTCACATGTTTGTGTACCTATAAAATAAATTAAAGGTTACCTTGCTAAGAGTGTACGAGGGACGCTGCCAAGATCACGCGTGCGAAGTGATCAAGCTTCAGCGGTTAGTCTGGCTCGCTGTGGCGCAACGTAAGGAGAGGGTTTGCCCGTGGTGTTGGTAACTTGGAGGCATCGCCACTGTCAGGGTCAGGGTTTTCGGCACTGCGCAAATAATGGAAAATGCAAGGAACGTTCAGTAAAGAAACGTTAGCAAATGTCCTATTGAACTTGTAAACTTTTCTCATGGACGTAACACTTTGGCGTCATATCATGATTCACGAGCGATTATACCATTTATTGGAGTGTTTGTTTAGTTCTTGCATGTACACTTACTGCCCCGTCTGTACAGCGTTGGGGTTAGAGATACGGGCGCCCTTCCCATAGTCGACTCCACTGTACAATATCAATGTCATTTCGGGAACCTAGCGCAGTGGTAAACAGCAACATCGTTATTATGTTTGAGTGTCAAATCGATAAAATCAACTAATAGATGCATGTTTATTGAGTACTGAGGAGACATTTCACAGAAATCTCTTGTCCTCTTAGGTACTTCGAACGATGCGTATTCATCAAGACATTATTTTCTCGTTCCATCTTCGTGGTACGTTCTGTGTATGGGCGTGGTTGTGTAATTGCTTCCATCATTTATTTATTACGTTCTCGTGGACCCGTCGTTTTTGACGTACCACAGTCTTCATTTTATCATTGTTCACTGATTGCCAATTTTTCGTCGCCTTGGGTGGGATCGAGAACTTCGATCAGACGAAGTCATATTGAGCGATAACTTTTACCGAAAGAGACGGTGTCATTTCAATGTGGGTGTTGTCATTATAATCTAAGCAAGAATAGATTTTGCTTGAATAGGTTTTTATTTGGAGCACGGAACACCTGTGATGGGGGACCGTGATGACAGGGCTACAACTGCATGGTGATCATGGTGCGATAACAAAAGGAAGAAATATCAAAATGGAACAACTGCCAGGAATTGCCGAAAAATACAAGGGTATGACATCGCGTGCTTGCTCTGGAGTTTACTCTCTGGCTAGCGCCTCCACCGTGGCACGCCGGTCCCTCGTTGCACATTATAGCAAAGGTAAATTGCAAGGCAGTATACATACGTATACTACACAGCCCAAGCAGGGTGTTGATGACGGCGTACAGAGTTACGGGGCAGCGACGAGATACATATTTTTTCTATACCCACCATCACGTGACAGCGGTGTAATTTCGGGTGCATAGGAAAGAAAGCTATGTCCGCTTTAGAAGAGACCCACTATTAAACGAAATATTGTGCGCAGTTCGTAATTCCGCGCCTGTGTTGCCAGCTTTAGCATTAGTCTTGAAGAAAACTGGTAAGCGTAACCTTGAAATAAAACGGAAATGAATACAACGAATACAGGACAAGCTTGTCCTGTGATTGGGTGTGCTCTTCTCTGTCTTGTCCTTGAGTGACACTTAACAGTTTTCTTCACAATCACCATATCCACTTATATGTCCGGTGCATACGCACGATTCAGTCACTCCATCGCACTCCACAATACTCCCCCCTAGCATCTTGCCCATTCTACTGTCAATGGTTAGAGCATAACGGGAAGCAGAAGTGAAGGTCAAGACATAGGCTATGGTCACTTTAGCAAAATGCTGCGATAGTCAATGGTCACTGAATGAAGCTACTGCTGAGCACTTCCTTTCCCACTCCCCTTTTTGCAAGTGCGCTTCTGAAAAAAATCACCAACAGTAACTGCGTTCCTATTCAGCAGTTTTTAAGATATTCATTCCATCCAAACATTTTTACAAGGTGTGGCAATGACGATCGGGCTGTGCGCGAATCAAAACCATGGTTGAAGTGACCAAGGGTTCATTAGAGTGAACCCTACACTCTTAGCGCGGTAACCTTTAGTTAATTTATAGGTGCCCAAAAATGTGAAAATATGCTCCTTTTTAAAGGTTAAAGTCCTCTTAACCTTTATAAAGGAGCATATTTTCACATTTTTGTGCACCTATAAAATAAACTTAAGGTTACCGCGCTAAGAGTGTATGACCACCTAGAGTTCATTAGGGTGAACCCAAATTTATGTACTTCCATTAAGCCCCCGACAAAATTGGGCTGCCGTGTCCGGGAACTGGACTTACTTCCTCGTGCTGAGCAGTGCGATATCTCACCTGCTATAAGTTACCACTGCGCATCAACACCAAATTAGGCAGATAATATTTCGACGTTGAAAATTCGCTCGAACAAATGCCATGCATTAGAGTTGGGGAAAATAGCGAAAGATAAATATGTGAGAAGTACTACAGACGTCCTTATACCATTAAGCATTTTACAACCGCTTCTGGCCCTAAGGCATGTTTCCCAATGGCACATTATCGCATAGTCCAAAAAGGAAAAGTAATGAAATCCAGTTAGTCATTTAATACCGCGCATTATTCTATTAAAAAAGGTTATTAAGCTACGCCGGTGAGCTGCAATTATTCGCACAAGACTTATGTAGCGTTTCTTTTTTTCAGTTCACAGCAACAACCACAACAACAACGACAAAGCCTCCATTCCAACCTGTGAAAGTGCGTGTAAAGCGAAGGTGTTGGAAAATGACCACTAGCACACTTGTCATGAGGTAAGCACCACCCCTTCAGATATATTAGGGTAATCAACACCGCAACAAGTTCTCAACGATTCTCTTTTTTATTCTGTTCTTATAGAGCTCTACGGTGACTGGCCGAAAGCATAGGCTCCAGCAAGGATGCTGCAGTCGTCGGCAACACGTTATAGACAAACAACATGTACACAGTTCAAGGAAGCGTCCAGCGCTTTCACAAATTTATTTTGTGGCCGCTTGTGTCCTCGCTGTTTCTCATGGGTCCGAAGTACGCGTGGCCTATCAGTACTCATAGCGGTTCCGCAATAAAGGTAAATATTTGGCTAGATTGATGGGCGACATACCCGTATCTCTGTGAGATCTCCGCGCGTCAACCGACACGCAGCCCGCTTTGTCACGGTAACTTTCCCCGTTGTTCGAGCCTGATTCCGGAATCTATCTTCTGGAGGAGCCCGCGTGTATTAATTATACACAAATGCATATCTCTGTTTGGCTTCACTATTTCGGAAACTATTATATTTACGCGTGCTCTGCCGTGCAAGTACAGTTATGTGCTCTGCGATATAACTGCTAACGTCTTATCTATGTAACCGCAATTGATTATTGCATGATGTCAGTTTCATATATGAAAAACATGATGGTGCAGTCACTTCTCCATAACCCTGACAAATAGGCTACCGCTAAGGAACTCACCTAATGTCTAATATACAGTATACCTTCAGAGGGACGTCCGCAAGCTTTTTTTTTCACTTTTTTCTCTAGGAACAAACATTGTTGCTAAAAATTTGAATGGCACTACTAAGGAAGTGGAAGAATTCCGGTCACATAATAAGTATGGACTTCTGCAGGTATTGATTTTAGCATGTTATTACGAGAAATGAAAGATAAGTGAACACTCTTTCAAATATAAGACCATAAGGACGCGTTAAAGATATTTTATTAAATACAGCCAATATTAGTATTCACGCAGATAATTTGAACTCTTAATGTAATATCTGCCACCACCAACTGTGGCATCCCGGAAACATTTCCCTATCCGCAAGCGATATAGCAACAGTTGCGATCATGAATTGTCCGCCGATTCCTCGTTCTACTTCACTTTTCCGAGGATGGTGTGAAAGTTCCATCATCGACGGACAGGGAGGCCACTTTGGAAGCGCAACCGCTGCTCAGGGACTCCACACGGAGGAACTCCGCCGGCTGCTTCGAGGAATGCCTGCATTGTTTATGAATTAGGTGATCGTTCTGTATGAACTGATGGTGCTGTTCTGCTAAAACGACTCGAATTCCGATAGTCACCTTCTCGGCAGTGGGATCTCATCAGTGGTAACCCCATTGGTCGAGCTCCTGAAGCAGCGGCAGCGTCGGCGTGAAGATGATGTTGGGAGTGCACTGCAGCCATTCTGGCACTCCATTCACATTGCCGCAGCGTTCTGCGTGGTGCCTCATGCTGGCCTAGATGTCCAGAAGTGGGGTGGAGAGCATGCAGGAAAATATTTAGTAGTACAGTCAACAAGCTGGAAAGAACTATAATTAAACTTCAGTACAGCAGTGAACCAAGTACTGTTCGGAAATATATGCCTTGTACTATTACGTACGCCTGAAATAGAACGTGTATTGTACTGAAATCTTAATTTACCACAGCCGGTTATCAATAACATTCATACACTCTAAACATGGTCAGCTTTAGCTTATTTTATGGGTACACAAAAATGTGAAAATATACCCCTTTACTAAAGGTCCAAGCACTTTAACCTTTAGTAAAGGAGCATATTTTCACATTTTTTTTGTACGTATAAAATGACCTAAAGGTTACCGGTGTTAAGATTGCAGGAATTCTCACCTGATCATCCTTGCCTCCATGCGAGTGGCGTTCTTGTGGCCTTGACTCGGCGAGCAGCAGAACCAGCAGCAGCGACGACAACAGAAGGATGCCGGTAGGGCACCGTCCGCATTCAGGCCCTTTGTCGACTTTGATGGACCATGTGCCGCAAGTCCTGGTTCTTACCTGGTTGTTACAAAAGATTTTTACCGAGTTGCTTCAAGTTAAACTAAGGCAGAAACAACTCAGCTGTTCTCTTGTTAAAGCGTGCGCTGAGATTGTTAACCAGTAGTGAGACCATACGAACAAATACGGCAAGGCGCTGTACCACTGGCCTATTCCAACGAGACTGAGGATAAGTTTTGATCATCCCCTGGTATTTTTCAACTCACCCCCAACGCCATGTAGGCGGCTGCGCTTGCATTTCGTGCGAATCGGAATGGAACCACAATGGCTGTGAATCGAACCCACGTCTGCAAGCTTAACTGCGAGCCTGTTACGCTACCGGTTCGCATGAGCAGCATGATAGAGAAAATTTCGAAGTAGACGTGTGCCTAGGAAAGGAGCGGTGTATTACTCTAACACACGGAATAACAGTGAGAAGTACGTATACGGAAAAAGTACAACGGATAACAGAATAAATTTGATACCCCATGCGTCACAGTAGCACAAGGCGCGATTGGAAAAGTGGTGTAGCCAAAAAAAAAAAAAAAAAGGAACGTAATAAAACAATATTTGACTTAGCCCCAGTGTTGAGCGGGAATTATATACGCATGTTTTATGCAGTGTCTCTTTTTGTTTAAAACAGTATGAAAAAGAAAAAAAAAACTAGACAGCACTGGGTGCAGGCGCTGAACTAACCAACAGTCAGCACTGCACAAGTTATCTCTTGGGCTAGAAACGTTATTTAGTCTGGTAAAAAAAAAAGAAAAAGCAACATTTCAAGATGGCGTCACCGTGACCGCTCAGGCTCACCTGCTCTAACCGAAGTTGCCGTTTCGCTGAGTCCCCGCGCCCTCTCGCCTCTGGCCCCGCCATGCTTCCTCCGATGAAGTGCCTCTTCATAGCTGGTTTCGGAGGCTCAGTTGACAAACCGTAGATCGCTTCGAAATGGGGCAATCTCCTTGCAATATGAAGACGCGTCTGTAAGGGCCACGTCATGGAAACTGCTGCCAGAAATGCCGAGCTGCTCGTGCTTAGGTCGCACGTGATCTTCATCCTCTTCGTTTGACAGGGAGGTTGACAGAACAGAAAGGCCTCGGAGAGCCTTCAGCAGTGGGCAAGATTCTCGATGCTTGTTTCATTGTGTCAGTATGGCTCCTAACGCCATTATTCCGTATAAGAGATTCTTTTTTTTTTTTTCAAGCGCAGATTCTATTGCCTCAATACTGTCAGCGTGGTTGGCGTTCTTTGCACTGTGTGTCTACATGCGAAAGCAATCATCACCGTGAAAGCAATGCGCGCGTAATTCGTCCTTTTTAGGCGTCGAGTATTAAAAGGAAGGCGCGCGCCTGTAACACGTGCAAGCGGCAAACACTGCGCGTTCGGCATAAGATGTTAAGTTATCTTAGCCTGACCAACGACTCGTATATTCTACCAAATAAACAAGAGAAGAAATAATGAAAGAAATTTGGAATGAAAAAAATTACAATAAAAGATTAGTAAAGAAAAATGAAGAAAAAGGGGAAAGAAAAATCACAATACAGATAGAAAGAAGGGGGGAATGGAGACAGCGAGAAAGAAAAGGAGAAATAAAGAAATGACAGACTTTCAGACAGGCAGACAGATGGAAAAAAGAAAGAAAGAAAGAAAGAAAGAAAGAAGAAAGAAAGAAAGAAAGAAGGAAAGAAAGTAAGAAAGAAAGAAAGAAAGCCCCGCATGTGCGAAGCTCCAGGATCATCGCTATTATCAGCGCACCTTAGGTGCACGGTAGGACGAAGACCTACCTCAGTGATTTCGTATATCCGCTGCGTCGGCCGAGTTGAATCCTATTTATACCGTCGTGATTCATAATTTCATCCCACCATCATTGCGAAATTATCGCTTTCTCTTGCGGAGTTTTCCAGGCTGTGGCATCCATGCTGTCGATCTAACTCACCATCTGTATTGTTTTCTTCGCATGAGATTTCACGCCCAGGTCGAGCGCTTTCCCTTGAGTCAAGGATATCATTTACTCCTGTTTCTTCCCTTCTTCACTGCGCTCGTCTCCTGGCTCTTTACACCAATCTTTTTTCATTCCACTGCACGCTGTGTGGTCCTTGATCTTATCTTGAGAATTTTCGTTATCCTCCAGGTTTCCTAACCATATTTCAGTACTGGACAAAGGCAGTGATAAGCTTCGCTTGCTCCCAATACGCGGTAATGGAAGGGATCCTAATTATTGATGGTCGTACGTGATCTGGTAGCAAAATAGGTGGCACCTAAAAAACTCGAATAAATAATAGTGAGACCCGGTGCGTTGAAGGCGCCTGTACACGATGCACTATGGCACTGACTAGAGCGAGAAGGGCCGTCCTTTAAGCAGTACTCCTATTACGATAGGCCCTGCCGTGAATCCGTAATTGCGTGTGCGAAGTTGTTAGGTATCAGCGGCTCGGTCGGTGGCCAGCTCTGGTGCAAAGTATAAGGAGAAAGCACGCTTTCGGCGCTCGCTACTTTGACGGAATCGCTACTGTAATAGTATGGGTCCACGGTAGTGCGCACATAACTGATATTAAGAGAAAAATTAGAAGCAGGAAATTTATCAACAGGTAAAATGAACTTGTAACATTTGTTCAAAGACTTAACCCTTATGCGCTAAAACAGTTTCTCGCGAGGTCACGCAAATTCTTGGGCTACCACGTCGGTATAGTGTTGCGGTTAAAGTGACGGCCCAATTCCCATATTCAGTTGCAAAGTGAGGTTTCGGGAACTTATACCTCTATGATCAACAGCCTGATCGAGTTTGAGTGTCAAAGCGATAAGCGGAACGAAGAAAAACATATATATTCTACAAACACCGCAGGTAGCTCCAGCGATTCTTCTTGTCTGTCATGACTTAGATTTCTTTTGTGTTTTTTTCGCTTTTTGGTAATTGTATGCAAGCTGTATAGACATGTTTGTACAATTGCTTGCAACATTAGTATCTCATGTTCTTGTGGACGCGCCGTTTTTTTTGCACCATCATCTTAATTATCATTATTTATTGACCACCGCGTTTGCGTTGCCGTGGGTGCGATCCGCGTCATCGATCCCCAAAAGCTTATATCAAGCGAGAAGTTTCATTGAAATTGAGGGCATCATTTCCTTGTGAGTTGTATAACTATAATCTAAGCAAGAACAACGTTCCCAGGAAAAGCACTTGGAAGGCTTCGCTCGAATTGATTTTTACGTCTCTGTATGTTTTAGAAGTTTTTGCTGTATGATGACCACGGTGTGATAACGAGAGAAGAAA